>CM032409.1:2294250-2481115 GCA_019049475.1 Eueides isabella | reverse complement strand
AAAAAAAATACAAAATAGATCAGCGTAACACAAATCCCTTACAAAAACCCTAAAAAGCTCTAGCCATATAAACATATATAAATAATAAATAAAAACCAACTCACAGGCCCCACAATATCGGACACATGGCTGACTGTAGTACCACTCGCAGCCCCAAGGTACAGCACCCTGGAGCCAGGAGGCATGTGGATTGCATCCACACCACCCATGATGGCTGCGGCCAACTTGGATCTGAACGGATTCCACACTCTGTACTCAATCTTATCTCCGTCTGTCTGAAATATTAAAAATAAATAGGGGATTTTGAGAGATTTTCATGGATTTTGGGAGATTTTAGTGGATTTTGGCAAGTGTTGTTCAGAAGTGGGTGTGTGGTTGTATAGTCTTCACGAATAGGTCAAGATTAGAGGGACCAAAATCATCATTTAGTGATAATTTTTTTGAGTTTATAATTTGTATTAATATGTATATATAATAAGTAGTGAATCATTATATCTAATTTTAAAATGAGTACTAGAAAACCTATCAACATTTGCAAAAGGTTTATATCTTAAATAATATTTTTATAATTAACTTAATTTAAAAAAAAATAATCAACTGAATTCTGGAGAATCAGTCACACACATTTTTTTTTTTTGCCGTGTGATCCCGGCTTAGAATAGGATCACCCTGGTACTGATGGTGTCGTAAGAGGCGACTAAAGTGCGTGTGGTAGAGTCACGTTGCCAGTAATGGCAACACGCATGGGCAGACTCGACCGGATTGATACCACCCCCGGCATTTAAGACCGGCGTTAAGTAGTGGCTTTGGCCACTGCGTTTCGCATTGGGTAATGCCGGGCCCCGGTGCCCTTCCACCTTAAAGGACGGCAACGCTCCTGTAGCTCCTCTGGAGTTACACGGGGTCATGGGCGACGGTGATCACTTACCATCAAGTGACCCGTACGCTCGTTTGCCGTCTCTTCCATTAAAAAAAAAAAAAAAAAAAAAAAAAAAAAAAAAATTACCTCTAGAGACTGGTCTCATTACAAAATTTAATTCAGTACAATAACATCAAATAAATTATTATTAATAAATTTGAGAAATAGCCTGATGGGATGGGCACAGCGCTATACCTACCCAGGGGTTCCCATATTCAAAAATGTTATCCCTAATAGAGCCAATTTAAATTAAATAATATTAAATTCCATACATATTACAACAACATTATAAACACATAAAAAATACTTGAAAATCAAACAAAAATTAAACATTATATAAACAAACCTCAACAGATATTCTCTTTTCACCGTACACTTCTGATCCTGGTACTAAATTCTTTGTAACTAACGCATCTTCTTTGCCTCTTGCAATGAAAACTCCTGCATGCCTAAAATGATGAAACTTTTATCATTTTATAGGTTTGAAATCAGGATACGGGTAAATTTATATAATATTTATATCAGTAACATATTTGGCTTCAAGCTTTCGCATTCAGAAGAACGAAAGTTATGTTTTATAACATCATTTAAATTTGGTATGCGACAGTATACTCCAAATGGTACATGGTATACTCCAAATCTAATAATAAGTTTGAATTAATAACAGATATTTGCAGAACTGGCCAAGAACAAACTATATATAAGAATGGTCATAAAAAATAGTTCCCCAAATGATGACAGTTAAAAAATAGTC
Source organism: Eueides isabella (assembly GCA_019049475.1). Classification (NCBI taxonomy): domain Eukaryota; kingdom Metazoa; phylum Arthropoda; class Insecta; order Lepidoptera; family Nymphalidae; genus Eueides; species Eueides isabella. The sequence continues at coordinate 2,479,442 of CM032409.1, read as the reverse complement.
ACAGCTTCACATTGTACGACACACGCAGCATGGTAGACAGAGACAGTTTGGGAACCTTAAGTTAAGACATTATGTTCTGTTCCCCACAGTCTAGTGTAGTTGAGGCATAGCATGTTGGAAATCAATGCCGCACAACACAACATGAAGTATTACCAGAGCGAAGATATAAAAATATTTTTCTTCCTCATAGTCAAAATTACAGTTCACATGCATGTGCTGCAGAAGAACAGAACAGAGTGCCTTACCATGAGGTTCCCAAGTTCCATCTGTCTATCCTGTCATGGGATACAGGAAATGGAATTCATTTAAAATACAAAAGAACATACCTGTGTGGTTCAATAATAACTTGCTTGCCTCCTTTGAAACCACCACCGCCACCACCTCTTGGCCCTCCTCTGCCTCTGCCTACATTAAATGCACACAAAAAAAAACCAAATTAATAAAAAAAAATATAATAAAATTATAAATTATCTATGGAAGTCATTAATCAGTAGTGGGTATGTGGTATCATAGTCTTCACGAATAGGTCTAGATTAGAGGGACCGTTATTCATCATATTAATTATTAAAAATATTAAATAATAACCTGAATTATGAAATGTAGAATATATTTGCTTTAATATTATAGCAAAAAAATTTGTGAGGAACGGAAGTGGAACGGAGTGTCTTAACACTAGGTTCCCGGGTTCCCTCTGTATATCCCTTGCCATGTGCAGGATACAGCGTGAAGCTAAGTGAATACAATATAAGAATTGACAATATTGATGCACTCCCTACTTAGCTTTAGCTATATGCTTTATCCTGCACATGGCAGTGTTCACTTTGTTACTACTCACTTTCCACGAAAATTGAGATATTGCATATTGAGTAACGGTTTTTAACACCGCACTTTGCCTTGTTACTAGATTAAAGAATTTAAATATTTTTCTTTTCTATTTCCTTAAATGAATAAAGGTTTTTTTAATCATGCTTCTAATATACTGATCTTGTTTCTATTTAACCTAGCAAAACAAAATATACAGCAAGTATTGACAACACAGTCTTTAACATGTGTACAAGATTTCATAACTAAGATACATAAGTATAGCAAATATTGTTCTTGTTTATCTATTATTAAATATTACCAACCTCCTCCGCGACCACCAAATCCTCTGCCACCTCCGCCTCCACGTTTCTCAAACCTTCCTCCCCCACCGCCGCCTCTGCCTCCAAAGCCTCCTCTACCTCCGCCTCCTCCACCCCCACGACCACCTCTGAAACCTCCTCGGCCGCCTCCTCCACGAGGACTGTTGAAATCTGAGACAAAAAAATAAAACTGAAATCTTCACTAAGAACACATCTCTATTATCTGGATAGACAGATTTGAATATGATTTTTTTCCATTGAGATGAAATAAGAAATATTTTCTTTTGCTCGAGGAGCTTTTTAAGTGCAAAATAAAGTGTTCGTTGAATAAAATTAATAAGATGCATTATAAAAATTCAACACGTGTTTACTGATTACAGTACAAATTCATGTTAAATTTGCGAACTAACAATAGAATTAATATTTCTATTAATAAAATAAATAAATAACGAATAGATATAAAGTTTATTATAACTTAAGCTTAAATAACAATAGTAAAAAATTAATAATATCATATCAAACTAACCACGTGCGTTCAAGTATAATAATAAAAAGTGTGGTATGAAATTTATGAATAATTCTGAATTTACAGCTATAATAAAGCCACGTTTTAATTTCTACACAACTAAGACAATTAAGTTGAGATTAATCATTAAAAAAACACATAAAAACGCCGCATCAATGCGTACATAACCTCAAATTACACTCTCCAATAAATAATCGAAAATACTTTCTGGAAGCTTAATAAAAGGGCACTATAACATATTTTTAATTTAGATTTAATAATTAGAAACTATTTTAATCGTTTATTGAGTACTTTTAAAAACCATGCGGCGACCACGCTAACTTATTGTTAGTACAAAAACTTAGAAATTATCACACTTACCTGGTTTACCCATATTTCAGTTGAAACTATTCTCAAATATACCTAGCAGTATAAAAATCACTATTAGCTATCTAAATATAAAAATAAACTGTACAGTTAAATGCGGGCGGAGCTCATACCGCCCGCGTCGTGTTGCCGCTGCCGGAAATGATGCCATTTTGCTAGTGTTAAGCTTTGTGTGACCAGTATTAGGATTAAGTGAAAGAAAAAATATATGTTGCCAGATTTAATAATTATTATTTGTACTTTTTTTCCAAATTGATTACGGTATTAAAAGTTTCTTTTTTACTTTGCGTGTTTTTAATTTTTGACAATAATATATTTATTTTATTAAAAAATTAAATTGTAAATAAGAAAAGTATTCAATCAAATTTTATACTAGAATAGGTCCTGCGTACTTTAATATATCCAGTTTAAGAATGATCATTTAAAAAAATCATAATAGAACAAATTAACAACATAAATCTAAATTTTAATACAAAAGCAAATAGCGAACCATTGGTTTAAGTGTCCATTCAACCAGTAAACTAAATAGATAAGCATGTAATAAGGAAATAACAACTTGTAATATATCAGGACAGTGTTAATAGCTGAGTTGCTCAGAATAAAACAAAAGGATACTGTAATTATGAATTTTAAATTATACTGTTTTTCTCTAATATTTAATTAGTAAGTGCCACTTAAAATCATTAGATTCTTGTAAATTGTGATAGTAATAAGCCAATTATTGGCCAACTCAAGCCATTCTTTAAGTGTCTCCTACCAACCTAAAATAAATGTTAATAAATCAATATTATTGAAAAATATCTTTATCTATATAAATGTCAATACGTATATAATCTTTTAAGATACCTTTGAATTTAATATCACACTACGTCATGATGACCTCATTGAATAAAGAAAACCTGTAATTTTTTTAATATTCCTATACCAGTAACATGGCTTTTAGTGTGGAATTATTATCCAACTTTACATGGTTAAATGAGCCTAAGAAGTGGAATTTTGAAAATAATGTGCTCACATTCTCAACTGATAATAAAACAGACTTCTGGCAAGGGACGTGGTATAATTTCTTTGTTAACACTGGACACGTGTATGGCGTTGAAATAAAAGAAGATTTTACACTGGAGGTAATTTTTATCGTAATATTGTATATATTTTATCACTCAGCTTCACGCTGTGTAGCAGGGTAGACAGAGGGAACTTAGGAACCTAATGTTAAGACACTCTGTTCCGTTCTGCCAAATTGACTCTTTGTATGTTTACTGGCGGATCTCAACGCCGTGTCAAATGTGTTGTTACCAGAACTAAGAAATAAAATTATTAAATATTTAAATTTAATATATTAATTATTTTATTTCCTTGACTTTGAGGATCAAACCCACAACTTGTCGCGTATACAGTGACACGCCTGTGCCTCTGCGCTATGACAAGCCTCAGGTGTGTATAAGGTATAAGTGTGCATATTTTATAAATGTTTTTAATATTTTATAGCTGTGTATATATATAAATATAAAATTAAAAAAAAAAACACAAGTATCTGTGATAAATGACTTTATTTCTTACTTTTCGTTCGATTTAACAGTGTTGGTAACAGAATCGAACTCACAACGTTAATTCACAGGCATTGCTGAACAAAGTCTTAAAAAAAATCAAAATTGCGCTCATGTTTTAATTTATATGTATTGTGAAAGGTCTGTATTGAAGCTGAATTTAAATATCTATACGACCAAGCTGGGTTAATGATATACGTAGACGAGAAACATTGGTTAAAAGCGGGCATAGAATATAATGATGGACAACCGATGATTGGAAGTGTTCTCACTAACGGAGTTTCTGATTGGGCTACAGGTAACATTTCTGTAACTAAATATATTATTAAATTAGTGACGAATTATTAAATTAGAAGTTATAGGTACATAAGGCTGTATGTTATTCCTAGCATTCATGATGTGGACGCCGTTTACTTTAGCATGTCTGTCTCAGGTAAATGCAGACTAATATCGGAATAAACTTGTGTCTTTTGTGGAGGCTTCACTCAGGAATGTTTCTCTATAGGGAGAAAGAAATTATACTCGTTATATTCTTGTGATTTAGAAACATTTAGTTAGATAAATACAATTGCATAGTGTGGAGTAGGCTTTACCGTAACATAATTGTCAATGTCATCCGCCGTGTTTTTTTTTATAAAAAAATGGCGGATTAAAACGTCCTTGGTTTAGAGATAAAACAAAATATAATATATGCGTTAATGAGCTAATTCTTCAGAAATTAACCACAAGTTATTAATGTTATCTTATTTTGTGAATTGTTAATGATATCTGTGAAGTAGCTATATTATGAAAAGTTTTATTGTTGTCGGAAATCGAATTGTTAATTACTGCTTCTTCTAAATTGTTTTTCTCCATTTATCGACAAATGTATAGAGGATGTGTTTTACCAATTTTATTACTATACTATTCGTGATCTGTTCGTAATTCTCAACATAAATGTTGGTTACGGAGTGGTCGTTAACATTATTTTTATGTGTTTTTAATTGAATCTGAGGTAGATTTTTCTATGATAATTACTTCCATATATTTTTTACTATTTTATGTACGTGTTATTCCTCTTTAGTATCTACTTCATAGACTTGAAAATATATATATTTTCAAATCTATTTTCTGTTTACTTTATCAGTAATCAGTGTCAATTATAGCACAAAAGATATGGTTTTCAGCAATGGCACCAAGAAAAAACTATTTTTAAGAACAAGTGACTCTGCTCTCTTAAAGAGTATTTATAAGGCATGGGAAGGGTCGCAGGATACTCTTGGCATGTTTTGTGACTTGTTGAAGGCATTTGATTGCGTGCAGCACTCCACATTGGTCATGAAGCTACATCATTACGGCATAAGAGGACGATCACTCGATTTTCTGACTTTTGATTTAACTAATAGGATTCAGAGGGTTGATGTGAATGGTAGGAAATCTCCTGGTTCTTTAATCAGCATGGTGGTCCCACAGAGGTCTACTCTTGGTCCTTTTGTCTTTTTAATATATATGTAAATGACCTACCATATTTAGTTGAAAAGAGCCATGAGATAGCATTGTTTGCGGATGATACATCACTAATTTTTTAAATGAAAAGTAGGCAAAAAATATATAACGATGTAAACAATGCTCTCTCAAAAATAGTACAACAGACGTGGAAACGGCTCGCCTCGTTTATTTTAGTTACTTTCATAGTATTATGTCCGACGGCATTTTACTTTGGGGTAATGCAGCTGGTATTCAATCAATTTTTGTCTTGCAGATGCGAGCTATTCGTGCAATCTATAAATTAGGCCCTAAAAATTCTTTAAGGAAAATCTTGAAATAAATTAATATAATGACCGTTGCATCGCAATACATAATATTAATACTAGAAATAAGTTTAATCTTTGTGTACCTATAACTCGATTACATCGAGACCGTAATTCTTTTATGAGTCAGGGTGTACGGTTTTACAATAGGATCCCAGAAAACGTCTGAGAATTTTCTTTGGGTATTTAAAGAAAGTTGGGAAAAGACGTTTGTGTGTTTAAGGTTATTACCAAATTAACGATTTTTTTTACCCAAGACCCAAATAGAATTTTTGATATTGATGAAAGTGCATTTTCATTGTCTCTACAATTTGGTCCTCTATGGTGAAGATGGAGGAAAAATACTTGAATAATATCTGTGGCAATGAAAAAGAACATTTTACAGTTCTGATGACAGGAAATGCAACAGGAACACTTGCCCCTCCAACGATAATACAATGATAAAATAACCAAATTCTTTCTATTAGCAAATATCAGCTAATTTTCTCAGTAATTGGGCAATTGGCAAATCAGAAAATGGTTTGGCGTGCAGTAATCATTTTTATGAATATATAACAAATCTTTCAGTCCCTAGTTATTACAGAATAATATCAAAAAACCTATTTTATTATTTATAGACAGCAATAAATCCTATGTCACCTTAAATTTATCAAAATTTTGTTCTCAAAATAACATTGAAATAATAGATCTTTACCCTAATACTACCCACATTCTTCAACCAATAGACTTAGTACTTACTTATATTTAGACCACTTAAAGTATTTTGGAAAAAGATTGTAAATGAATGGATAATGGATAATTTTGGAGAACATCTGCGTAAAGAGAATTTTACCCTACTTCAAAAAGTTGTATAAAAATTACTCCAGATTGCATCAAAAATGGATTTTAAGCAGGTCTCTTTCCTTTCAGCCCAGACTATATAGATATGACAAATAGTAAACTCACTCAATTAGAATTTACAAAATATTTTGAATGACAAATTGTGAAAATATTTTCACCGTAAAAATTAGAAATATTTAATAATTTCTTCTATAAAGGCAGAAACACACTTGAGAATGGTCTCCCTAATGAAGATTTATTTACAATTATTTACAACCTTATATACAATTTGGGCAAAAAAATAAAACAGAATCTCTGTCTAATAACCTCACCACAGATAAGTTAATGAATGTTAGCTTTCAATGAATATATTTGTCTCCAGTAAAAAAAACTAAAAAAAAATGTAGATTTGTAAGACATCGGGAACCTGGGAAAGATACTTGGAAGATACTTGCATGAAGGAACTCAACGCCGCGTTTTGCCATGTAACAGAGCGAAGAAATGAAAATATTACATATTTTAAATGAAAAGTGTGTAGTTTGTACCCATAATCTGTAGTTGAGACTGTTGTGCCGCTGCGCCACGACAGTCTCAAAATGCTCTTGTTATGTTTATAATTATTCTTCTTCTTCCTTCTGGCATTAATCCCAGTGCTGTGCCAGGGTCTGCCTTCCTACTAACCATACTCCACTGTGCTCGATCTTTAACGTCCTCTTTGGTGAGACCATTGGCTTTCATGTCCTGCATCACGACATCCAACCAGCGTTTCTTTGGGCGTCCAGGAGGTCTCACTCCAGGGACAGACATATCAAGGCACTTGCGTGTGACATAATTCCTAGGCCGGCGCGCAACGTGACCATACCACCTCAGGCAACGTTCTTGGAGCTTATCCGCTATGTCATGGACTCCAAGACTACCTCAAATCATTGTGTTACGTATGCGGTCAGACCGCTTTACGCCGCACATCCACCTCAGCATCTTCATTTCCGTGACATGAAGCTCCTGAGTGTGCCGAGATAGTACTGGCCAGCATTCGCTGCCGTATAAAAGAACCGGTCGAACGATGCTCTTGTATATCAGCCCCTTGAGTTTGATTGGTTTTCTGCGATCGCAGACCACACCTGTGGCCTCCCGCCAATTGGCTCGGGCTGCGTTTATTCGGCAATGAACATCGTGATCGATGCCTTTAGACTCGTGCAAAACGGACCGAGGTATCTGAACTTTTCGGACTTAGCGGCTGGTTCAATACCTATATAGATAGTGCTCAAGTCCGGACTCCTGCAAGCCATGCACTTTGTCTTCGACACATTTAGTTTAAGACCGCCGTTCTCAAGCGTACCATTTCTGTTATGTTTATAATTATCTACTTTTAATAGTAATTTTAATTATATTTTTGATTATTTCTACTAATATTTTAACCAAAACTTGATATTTTTTCTGTTTTGCTTCTTTTTTTTTTTAGTTTCATGCTGTGTCCCGCACGAGGCAGGGTAGGCAGAGGGAAACCGGGAACCTAGTGTTCAGACACTCCGTTCCACTTCCGTTTCATACTTTCCGCCGTTGAATTTGAGGCATTGCATGTTGAGTGGCGGAACTCAACGCCGCTGCGCCACGACACGCCTCAGGCCTTTTCTATGTGGACTAAAATATCACAATCTCCAGCACATATGTATTTCTTTTTATCAAAAGACAAACTAAAATAAGTATTATTGTTCTAGGAATATTCCAAGGCGACCCCAAGAAGTTTTGGCTGAGATTAACAAAAGTGGGCAACGTTTTATGTATTAAATATTCAATTGATAATGAAACATGGAATTTATTGCGCTTATCGCCATTTTTGATTGCGGAAAAATACTTTGTGGGTCCCATGAGTTGTTCCCCGCAGAGAGAGGGGCTGAGTCTTACGTTTAGTAACATTGTATTTAGTAAACCAGATAAAGATATTTTACATAATAATTAAATAAATAATAGATATTACTATTGAGGCCTGTCGTGGCGCAGCGGCACAAGCGTGTGATTGTAAACGATAGGTTGTGGGTTCGATCCCAACTGGAGGAAATGAAATATTTAATATTTTCAATTTGAATATTTAATGTTTTCATTTTTTCGCTCAGATTCAAATTCAGCCGAACGTTGGGAGCAGAAGTGGAACGGAGTGTCTTAACACTAGGTTCCCAAGTTACCTCTGCCTCCCCTGCCCCATGCGGGGTACATCGTGAAGCTGAGAGAGTGAAATATTAGATACTATAGAATTTTCTTAGTTTTGTGTAAAAATAATTAAATGAAAAGCTAAATTGTATTTTTTGTTAATTAAATTATATTTGCTTGGTATAATTTGTTTTATTGACGCAATTGTTATTTATTATACGTATTAGTGGTGTAATATATTTTTTCCCTTATCTACACGAGTCTCTAAAGCGCAGTGGCACAAACGAATGATTGTAACAGCAACAGGTTATGGGTTCTATACTTGGTAATATTTGATATTTTCATTTTATGGCACCGGTGCTAAAGCAAATTGTGGCGTTGAGTTCCGCCAATTAACAAACAACGCCCCAAACTCGACGTCTAGTGAGGAACAGTTTCTCTTTGCACTGCCACTGCCAAGATACAGCGTAAAACTGAAAAGAACGGAACTCAACGCAGCACTTAGGCCTTTCTTACCGGTGCATAAAATTAATTATAATTTATAATAATTATCTCAAGTGGACCCATAAAGGTCGCATGAGATATACTTAGAAATATTAACCTTCTATCTACTAACTTGAAGCCTGTCTTGGCGCAGCGGCACAAACGTGTGACTGTAAACGATAGGTTGTAGTTTCGATCCTTAGTCGAGAAAATGAAATATTTTAAATTTTCTATTTAAATATTTAATGTTTTCATTTGTTCGCTCTGGTAGAAAGCAAAACGCGGTGTTGAGTTCCGCCACTCAACACACAATGCCTCAAATTCGGCGGAAAACGGGTAACGAAAGTGGAACGAAATGTCTCAACACTAGGTTCCCAAGTTCCCTCTGCTTACCCTCCCATGTGCGGGATAGAGCGTGAAGCTGAGCATCTACTAACTACAGATCAGTAACATTTCCAATAAAATACAAATATGCGAAAAAATATTTTTATTTATGTTTCATTAATTTGATCACACACCGTCTTACAATCTGGAATGTACTTCGCTATACATTGTAACAAACAATTCATTGCCCAAAACAACCAACAAATCGTCATTCATTTTAAATTTGTAGAATCTTAGAATAAAATATATATATCTAAGAAAAATGTATTTTATAAAACATTTTTCATATGTACAATTATATTTTTCATGATAAATATTGTTTTTTTGTTAATGGAACAATAGCTCGCTTCGCTCGTTTAACCTCTCGCTTAGCTTTCTATATTTGAAAAGAAAAATACGACACGAGACTTTTTTTTATATTTAAAAAAACAAAAATACCCAATACAAATAAATAAATAAACGTATTTCTCGATTTTAAAAAAAAATACAATTAATTTAAAAAATTAAATATATCAATATCGTAGCAATATTAACATTACAACAAATATTTACCATGAAAACATCTAAACTTACTCCACTCCCGAGGTTTCACTACATACATATATAGATATACATACATACATATATATATATATATATATATATATATATATATATATATATATATGTATATATATATATATATATATATATATATATATATATATATATATATATATATATATATATATATATATATATATATATATATATATATATATATATATATATATATATATATATATATATATATATATATATATATATATATATATATATATATATATATATATATATATAGATTTATTTATATATAATTTTATTCACAATTTAAGCTCAGTTTCAGCTAAAATCTTAATGACATAAAATATTAATTAACCATTTATTTTTGATTCTATGTAAAAGTCACATTGTATAATGTATAGGCCACAATATATATATATATATATATATATATATATATATATATATATATATATATATATATATATATATATATATATATATATATATATATATATATAATATTTTTTCAGCTTTACGCTGTATCTGGCTGAAGGGAACTTGGGAACCTAGTGTTAACACATTCCATTTCATTCCACACTTTCCGCCCAATTTGAGGCATTGCGTGTTGAGTGAAGTTACTTAACGCCGCGCTCTGTCCTATACACCAGAGCGAAGAAATAAAAAATATTAGACATTTCAAACCCTCAAGTGGGTATCGAACCCACAACCTGTCGCCAATGATCATACCATCACGCTTGTGCCTCTGTGCAACCACAGGCATCAAATAGTTAAATATAAATACAAATAAATGTACATTAATTTGTACTAAACAACCAAAAGCTAACAAATATAATAAATTTAATTATTATAAGATTTTTTTTAACGTAACGGGAATTGAACCCGTGCTAATTAAAACACATACATTGTTACTGAACTATATATAAATATTTATTATAGCTTTTAATGTTGTTTTTATAATTTTCTTACAATTTTATGTGACTACTTAAAAAAAAAACATTAAACATAAGATATTATTCTCCATACAATATATTATAATTTCATGCTTAGCTTTTGGTTGTTTTAGTATAAAAAAATTGGTAAAATTTTATTTTATAAACCTGAATGACCCTTACATATCTACTATGTATATATTTCCATATATTTCTATACACAATAAAAATCTAATAACTACAAATGCTGTAAACTTTGTTATCTTATATTAAACTTAGTTAACGATCAATCAATTAATTGATTTATTGAAATAAACTTAACTAAACTAAATTATATCACATTTCACGCCTAAAATCAAACAATAACTAAATAAAAATTATATATATATATATATATATATATATATATATATATATATATATATATATATATATATATATATATATATATATATATATATATATATATATATATATATATATAAAATCGAGATCATGCTTTTTTAATTTTTTTTTTTTTTTATGAAAAATGGTAAAAAACATGCCCCTAAAATGAAACACACATATATATATATATATATATATATATATATATATATATATATATATATATATATATATATATATATATTCCTTGTATAGATATATCTATCTGCACGTTCTCATAAAATAATTTAAATGGTTGACTTATAAATATGAAATATCCTATACAGTATATTATAATATAAAATAAATCATTTTGATGATTATTTATAATATCGATTATTTAATTTAATTATACAACACTATTTTTCTAATACAGATAATAAAAAAAAGTATTAAGCATATTTTTTTGCTTACAAAAAAAAAATATTTGGTCAATTTAGATAAAATTTCCAAAAACTTTGTATGATATGAGAATAATATTTTTTTTATATACATACATAATTAAAGAAACTCAACCTAGTTGATTATTTTAAGAAAATCGATGTATAATTTATTTCTATCGATTAATCGACAAATACATATCGATATTTTATTTAACGTTAACAGTTAAAAAATATATTACGTATAAGTTTTCAAAATGTAATTTCGAAACTCCATTTCCAATTTTACTATTCATAATACGAATATATTTTAATTACATACAATATATATATCATGTATTCACAATTTAACAAACATTTAATATAACCTGTTTTATGTATACAACAATTTTGACATTGACAACTTGCAAATTTTTTTTTTCAAATTGTGAATACAGATAATTAATGACATTTTTTAACTCAAATTTCTTTAAGAAACAAATAAATATATTCATGTGGGACTCAATTCCTGCGTACAATTGTCAATTGGCTCAGTTTTGATAGACACCTGCAACGGCTGTGGGGAGACTGGGGCTACTTTCGAACGTTCCAAGTTGTACATCTGTAATATTAAAAATATATTGTTATTTTAATATTGGCTCAAATCGGGACATTTCTTTTCAAATATTGTAATATGACATTTATGGCTGTATACATAACGATATATATACATTTTTGTTAATATGATTTCGTTTTTTTTTTTAATATATTGGCTGTTTATTTAAATTCACTTTGCAAGGCAGAGGAAACACGGACCTATTAACATTTAATTTAGTCACTCATCTTCACGCTGCATCTCGCACACGGCTGGGTAGGCAGAGGAAACTTGGGAACCTAGTGTTAAGACACTCCGTTCCAATTCCGTTCCCCACTTTCCACCAAATTTGAGGCATTGTGTGTTGAGGGGCGGAACTCAACGCTGCGTTTTGCCTTGTACCAGAGCGAAGAAATGAAAACATTAAACATTTAAGCTGAAATTATTAAATATATCATTTCCTCGACCGGGGACCGAACCCAGAACCTGTCGGTTACAGTCACACGCTTGTGCCGCTGCGCCACGACAGGCCTAATAACATGACTTCCATTTCCCAATTTTCCATTTATTTATCAAGTGTCTAAAGTGCTTTCAATGGAACTGTCCCGTTTTAACCGCAGGTACAACAAGATTATATTAACATGATGCCTTTCTTAAAAAAACGTCTATCCCTATCCAAACCAGTAGCTTTTTATTTCTGAGATCAACAACTTTAAGCAATTTAACTCATGGCTTAACAACAATGTAGTACAAAATTGAAGTACAACAAGTACGCAGTTTTAATATTATTGGAAATTACTAATAAAAAAAAATGCATTTTACTGAAAAAATATAGATAATTATGGATTTGAAGGCGAACCCGTGCCGTTTACAATCACAGATCTGTGCCACTGCGCCACAACAACTATATTTATTAAGTAAAATTCAACTTGAAAACAAAAATATTTTATTAAAAAAAAATATACATACCTTCATAAACAACGGCGTGGACAGCTGAGCGACGCTGGTTGCTTTGTTGAAGGAATCCTCATCATTAAAAGACACATCGATCGGGGGCACTTTCAGTTTTGGGAACCTTTTCTTGGACAATTGTTCCTCATCGGAATCTGATGGTGGCGGTCGTACCTGGAATGGAAAATGGTATAGACAGTTTAAAATTTTACAGAACATGCGTGTAAAGTTAGTAGCTTCACGCTTTATCCCGCACACACACACAGCGGGATAAGCAAAACAGAACTTACACACGAGTGGGCATCGAACTCACTACCAAGTTTTCAATATTTACATCGACACGACAGTCTCTTTTATTAATACGAATATAACACAAAATACCTTTCTCGGTCGTCCGGGGCCTCGTCTTTTAGGCGGCATCGGTAATGGCGAAGGAGAACGAGCCTGTTCCAAGCAAAATATACAATATTACTAAGAAAATACACAAAAATCTTACTAAGAAAAGCAATTTGAAATTTCAATTTATTATTTTCTAGCGACACGCGCGCGGCTTCGCCCGCTTAAATTTTATTATTACAGCCAAAACTGTACAAAATCAATCTGTAATAAGGCAAAGCGCGGCGTTGAGTTCCGCCACTTAACAAACATTCATCTTTACAAATTTATAATATTAGTAGGATTCTAAATTAATTATATCTAATTATACTTATAACAAATATATATGTACTCAGATTCACGCTGTATCCCGCACATAGTAGGGTAGGCAGAGGGAACTTGGGAACCTAGTGTTAAGACACTCCGTTCCAATTCCGTTCACTTTCTGCCGAATTTGAGGCATTGTGTGGTGGAACTCAACGCCGCGTTTTGCCTTGTGCCAGAGCGAAGAAATGAAAACATTAAATATATAAATTGAAAATATTAAATATTTCATTTCCTCGAGTCGAACCAACAACCTGTCGGTTACAGTCACACGCGTGTGCCGCTGCGCCACGACAGGCCTCAAATATGTATGTGTGTTACATACATACACACATTTATATCATGTACATAGAAAATATACTAAAAAAAATCTTATAGGGCACGTTTGTTATTGTAATGGAGCCGTAAATAGTGATGTTTAAGATTTTTGTCCGTTTGTTTGTGCGTTTGTACGCGCTAATCTCAGAAACGGCTAAATAGATTTACACGCAGTTTTGGCTATTACATTTTGGCAACCTTCAAGTAACATTCAGAGTTTGTTTTATGTAAATCGATCAAAAATAATAAAAAAGAAAACGCTTTATTTATTTAACTGAAATTTTAGTTTTTGATGTATAGCTATTGTCTAATGTTCTAACTAATTGATAATGTTCTAACATTAGATAACAAATTCAAACATTAACGTTAAACATTAACGCAATTAGTAAATTAAACAAGTGTAATTCAAACGGGCGAAGCCGGGCGGGTCGCTTGTATATGAAAATATATATATAAAAGTATAAATAAATTTTATGACAGACGACATAAAAATTAAAACAAAACACAATTTAATTATCAAAATTAAGACCTACCCTAATTCCTACAACAGACTGAAATACAAAAAAAAATAAATAAACAAAAGCACACTCACTCTACGTTTCCTAACAGGCCGGCTCCCGTCCGCCGACCGAGTGGTCATAGACAACTTGGACTCGCTCGCCTTAGTGACCAGGCTCTCCACAATTTCCTCCTTCGCCAAAATCCCACTCATGCGATCCCTGAAAAAGCTGTCCTCCGCCATTTTCAAAGCTTCAAAACACTTATGGCCCTGAAGCGCATATCTGATTATTTTCAACACTTCTATACGACACAGCAATCGAGTATCGTCGTCCATTTTCTTGAACAAAGGTAGTAACGAGTTCATAAACAGTTTATCATCGTCGAAGTAATCGTCCGGCAATATGGTGTTGGCGTCAATTTTAATTTCCAATTTTTTATCTGTGTCTATGGCCGCTTGGCTACATTTGTCTAGGGTCTCTGGTTTCTCGGGGAAGTCCGGTTTGGTTTTCAGGTCGAGCGGTTTGTCGGGTAGTTCGTGTTTTATACGCGGCATGTCTTCGGGGGGAGGATGTTGGGGGGAATTGGACACTTCTGAGAACGATTCGTATTTGTCTTGGGAGTATCGTGGTTTTCTGTAATTAAAGAAAATTAGTCTTTAATTTAGATAATATTAGATGCATTTGGATAGCTTGTTGGCTTAAAAATCAATATCGATAAAAATCTTAGCAATATGTCATGAAATAAAAAAGTGTACAACCACATTATTGTAAACTGTCCTCTGAGGTCTGTGGTGGCGTAGGGGTACAAGCGGGTTGTGGGTTCGTGCTCAAGGAAATTAGATTTTAATATTTATTTAGCTGTGGTAACAAGTCAAAGCTCGTGTAGGGTTCTATCTCTCAACATACAATGTCTCAAATTAAGCTGAAAATGGGGAACCAAACGGGGAGACTTAACACAAGGTTCCCAAGTCGTCTCTGCCTACCCGAGGATACAATCTGAAGCAAATGTGTAAAAAATGTACAACATACATTCTGAAATATATTTCTTTTAGATTTACTTTGCTATATCTTGCATATTACAAATGCACAAATAGAAGGAAATTTGTATCAAAGCCTCCTGGGTTCTCCAATTTTTGTAACTTCTGATGTATCCCGCCAATGGCGGAGTAGCCAAAAGGAATTTGGGAATCTAATGTTAAGACATTTCTCAACTTAGTGCCCGATTGACACTGTACGCGACACTGTGTCACCAGAGCACGGAGATAATAACAATAAATTCGAATCCATTAAACACATTACTTATGATAGCCACGAATGATCATATCTCTATACTTAAAAACGAACGAGATACAAAAAGAACGATTATATAAAATCAATAGTTATCAGTAACAGTATACATAACGCGTTCAACGTTATTGTTATTGAGACGGACATGTCATCTTCCACAGTCATTACCCACATAATGGCAAAGCGGAACGACTTAATGCCAATTATTCAATAGTTCTGTCAACTTTGTGTTCCATACAACACCTGTTATACAACTATCTAGTATCTACTGTGATATAAACTAATTTTAGTTTGGCTGTTTGTATTGGATCTGTGGTAACTTAGACAAGGATAGGGCTGAAGTATATAATATTTTCATTCTTTGCTCTGGTAACAAGGTAAAGCGTAAAAATGTAATACCTCAAAATTCGGTGGAAAGTTGGGAACGAAAAGGAAGTGTCTTAGTACTAGGTTCCCAAGTTCCTTCTACTTACCCTGCCACGCAGGTGCAATAAAAAGTTGAATAATACAATTTTTTATATTTCAATTTCTTAGCTCTGGTAACAAGGCAAATCACGGCGTTGAGTTCCGCCACTCAACACGCAATGCTTCAAATTCAGCAGAAACTAGGAAACAGAAGGGAGTGTCTTAACACTAGGTTCCCAATGTAATCTACTCACTTATTCTGCAAAGCCCGTAACAAGAAGGACATTTGCCTGTGATACTGGTATCTCCGGCTGCCTGGCGGACATTGCTCCGGTGGCGGACACTTGCCCTGTCGAAACGCTTTCGTGTACGAATCTCGTATGGAGCGCCATCGTTTTTGTACTTCTTTACCTGTTAAACAAAAAAAAAAAATATATATATGAGAGGCATTTCCAACTTGACCAGCAAGTAATCTTTAACTATGTTACATTTAACTAATGGTCTTCTGTCGATGAATCTACAGTAAGATTGATGAGAAGTGACCTGCCCGAAGCTAGTCTTCCTGAACCCGAAAAGCCGTATTTAGATAGGTTTAAACATTCAGGATAGTGCCACAAATAAAGAGACAGGTCAAACATATAACACAATATATAGGTTTCACAAATACTAAATTTAAACATAAATTTAAGAAGCGTATAAAAATTTTGAACGTAGCAGGGTTTGAACCCGCGCCTCTTGGCAACTGTCCAAGCGCTCTGACCAACTAAGCCATACGTTCTTATCAAGCTACGTCGATATTCTTACACTTTGAAATTTAAACAATAGGGGTGCCCGTGTGTCGAGGATTTAAAATAATAAATAAATAAGCATATTAATAATAGCTATATAGCTATAAGTGACCATAGCGTTTGGCGCTCCGTTCTCTCTGCCTACCCCGCTAGACGCGTGAAGCTAAGTTATGTTAAGTTTATTGAAATGTCAATTTAAATTTCGCGCCTTCTAATATAATATCAGTCACTGTAGCAGTTATCTCTGCCTACTCTATAATTTTTAGTCTTGTCTATTCCGTGACACTAAGAGTGAATACTTGCAAATTGTAATTGTGCCTAATAAACTAATTAGAACTGTTAAACCTGCTTTCCTTTCTTTCTTTCTTAGCTTCACGCTGTATCCCGCACGAGGCAGGGTAGGCAGAGGGAACCCGGGAACCTAGTGTCAAGACACTCCGTTCCACTTCCGTTCCCCACATTCCGCCAAATTTGAGGCATTGTGTGTTGAGTGGCGGAACTAAACGCGGGCGCGAACGCGCTTTGCCTTAATACCAGAGCGAAGTAATGAAACATTAAATATTTAAATTGAAAATATTAAATATTTCATGTCCTCGACGGGGATCGAACCCAGAACCTGTCGGCTACAGTCACACGTTTGTGCTGATGCGCCACGACAGGCCAAAACCTGCTCTCCACTTATTTAAAATTAATAAAGTTAAAACTAGCTACATCCGCGGCATCACCCGCTTGAATAGCACAGTCATTTACTTCTCTCTATCAATTTCTTGTCCTAATAACATGATCACTATTAAGAAAATATTTATACATTGACAACTAAAATGTTAGCCAAATAAATAAAAAAATTGAAGCAGTTTTGCTTAATTAAATATTTTAAATTGATGTAACTTATTTATTTTTAAATCGATTTAAATAAAACAAAAATTAAATGTTGAAAATATTACAAAATGTACTAGTGAAAACCTTGGTCAAATCAGGTTAGCCGTTGCTGAGATTAGCGCGTACAAAAGCACGGACAAACAGGTAAAAAAAATCAGTGATTTACTGGACCCTATTATATTTTCCTAATATATCTTCCATAGTGGAACGGAGTGTCTTAACACTAGGTTCCCAAGTTCCCTCTGCCTACTCTGCCATGTGCGGGATACAACGTAGCTGAAGCTGAGTATCGCCCATGTACAGACAGTGATCAGTTACAGATTTATTATAAGTATATATGGGCGCAAATAATTATGTGTAATGTTGGTATTGCTTTTAAAAATATTTTATACTTTTAAGATTGATATTATAAATAATCTTTTGTAATAACAAATTATATTTTGAAATGTTTTAATTTATAATAAATAGTGTATTGACTATTTAAGTTTCATAATATTAAATAATTGCTTAATTGTTAATATTAAATTATTAAATATTTAAAATAAGACGAATTGAAATTAATATAATTATTCCAAGTCTTAATTTAATTTAATAAATATAAATCTTGCTTTAAATGTGTATCCTGTTAGTGGCGCCCTATGGTAAAACATGAAGATTATTTATAAAAATTATTGTAGTTTGTTTAAAATAAATTATTTAAAGTAATGTAAAATTCTATACGGAATTAAATAACAATATTGAACTATTTGTTACTGTATAATATAAATTATTTGTTATAACGGAAGTTGCAGTTACAAGTTCTAAAATTCATTGTGTTTCGTAATATAAAAAGCTCCGATTTTTGTAAAACGGTTGAATTCTGTACAAGCTATCATACGAGAATAAACTAATTACTGTTAGTGTGTGTTTTCATTGTAAAAATGAACTCTCCACTTGAAAATACCGGCGTATCGCCGACATATACATATTTAGATTGTAGTATGACATTAGAAATTTGTGAAATACTACAGCCTCTAAAATTTTAATAAATTAACATATATTATTTGCAAAAACAAAAAGGCTGATACATATTAAA
This sequence comes from Eueides isabella, assembly GCA_019049475.1. NCBI lineage: Eukaryota > Metazoa > Arthropoda > Insecta > Lepidoptera > Nymphalidae > Eueides > Eueides isabella. The sequence goes on along the minus strand of CM032409.1, from coordinate 2,460,477 downwards.
ATATTTAGAAACATTTCGGACCTCTGAGAACATTATCGGCATTTAATGAGTCATTGTAAAAGGAAGCTCTATCGCATCGGTCGCATTCTTTGTATGCCAAACAAGGTGTTAGTTTTTGCTGATCATTTTTAATATAATAATAACAAGAAAGTCATGAGTTCACAATATATCTAACGTCTTTTTTAGTACATTACATGTTTGATCGTTTCTTTGCCGCGGCGTTGAGTTCCGTCACTCAATACGCAATGTTTTAAGCATACTATATGTGCAAAAAAAAACTAAAATTCGTATTACAACAGTGGGGAACGGAAGTGGAACGGAGTGTCTTAACACTGGGTTTCCGGGTTCCCTCTGCCAACCCTGCCTCGTGAGCGATACAGCGTGAAGCTGAGAGTACAACAGATCATTTTTTTGTAGTCTGTACACACTCTATAATTATTCTTTCTATTTTTTTTTATGCAATGAAATGTTATGAAATATTTTTCGTATTAACTAAAGGTTACTAAATTTAAATTTAAAATAAATAGTATAAAGCATTTTATTATTAAAACAATAAGTTAAAATTTATCAGCGCATTTTTATCACTTCCTGTACTAAGCTTACATAGAGTAGTATGTAGTGACACAATCACTCTGCAATTCAATACATACATAAACATACTTCTTATATATATTTTTAAGAATCGATATGTATTTCGAAGTAATCGATATTTTCCAAATTATAAAATTATATAATGAATTTCAAATCTATATATATATATATATATATATATATATATATATATATATATATATATATATATATATATATATATATATATATATATATATATATATATATATATATATATATATATATATATATATATATATATATATATATATATATATATATATATATATATATATATATATATATATATATATATATATATATATATATTATTTGAAAAAGTGAGAAACAAGTGTTGAGTCACTATACTTTACACCACACCTCAATATGTATTAGGTTATAAAAAATAATTTCATACAATAAAAATTATTTTTTTTTAATAGGCATACGATATATTCATACTAGGGACTGGCTGCGGCTTTGCCCGCATATAAACTTGTATTTATTAAGTTTCTAATCTGCAATATATATTTTCTAACAACAATATTAAAGTAAGTATTTAAATTGAAATTTTATATATTTTCAGAGATCTGGAAATCAGGCAAGGGGCGGATTTAAGTTTCGCTATTCAAACTAAAAATATTGTTTATTCAATTAATCAACTACAAGCACTTTTGAATCGTCAAGTTACAGAGAAATGTGTGTAGTGTCAGTCCTACAAGAAGCTACCACCGGTGTGAGGAAAACTAATCTGTTAAGAAGAGCCTGCAAAAACCTCAACAGCTGCAGTTGCAGTTGTGATAAGTGGGGAACAAAATGAGAATGGACTGCCTTAACACTAGGTTCCCAAATGTTCCCAATGGTTCCTCTGCGGGGTACCTTGTGAAGCTGAAGAAGAAACAGAATATCATTATAACAATATTCATATGTATATTTAAATAGTTTCAGCTAATTCAATAACACAGTTGTTTACATCAATTTTGTAGAACAACATTCTTTTAAGTGTCATACAAATATATACTTTATTAATTTATTTTTACTTTAAACGGGTAGAAATTAAAAAAAATATTAGTGAAAACTGCATTCAAATATGTTAAAGCATTTATATGATATTAGAAAAACTCCCTTTTCCATTTCTCGAGGAAGGAATAGACTATATTAGAAGACGTCAATCGTGTCATTAAATCTATAATACGTGCGATCAGATTTCTATTAGACTACGCGAACAAAGCCTTAGAGAAATCTAGTTTAAATACCTATATTTTTTAGTCTCACATGGCAACATAGCTTAGTAGGCAGAGGGAACCTGGGAACCTAATATTAAGTTCCCGTTTCCATTATAAGATATTAAATTAAATGAATACACGTCATAAATATATTAGTGTAAAGTAAACGCGTCGGTATAAAACGGGGTGAGATTAACACAGCGCCCTTGGGAGTTAACTGGTTTCCTCACCACGTTTAATGGAATTGAGCGTTGGCTTTGTTAAAGAAAAAAAACGTTGAAGTAAATTATAATTGTTACATTTAAAATACTATAAATGAATTGTTATTGTTTCGGCGTTAAGTTCAGCCACTTGACACGAAATGCCTTAATTTTGACGGATAGAGGGGGAAGGAACGGAGTGTCATAACATTAGGTTCCCAAGTTCCCTGTACTTAAGATGCAACGTGAAATGATGAAAAAACCGCGATCAAATCAGTTAATTTATTCAGGAGCTAAAGTGTCCCAGAGAGACACATAGACAGACAGATAAGTAACACTTTAAGCACCTTCTCTCTCTCATCGCCCTACTCTTTTTGCGTTAGGGTAAAAAAGAAGACTTAAAGAGAAGAATTTCATCAATTAAAAAAATAGTGTGTTCGCGCACACACACACACACACACACACACACACACACACACACACACACACACACACATAAGTTACATTAACAAATTAAATGCAATAACGGCTGTAACTTTACTATCGTAGAGCTAGAATTAAAGTACGCTTATAAAAAGAAGCACAATACATAGGGTAGGTACTCTAACAAAGCCAACCGTAATCAAGATAACGTTTCGACGAAATGCTTTTGTAAACGTTACATTTTCTAATCTACACCTGAACTTAGTGAGCTCTATAGTCTATAAATATTTTTAACTTTACGCTGCATACCGCATGTCCGTGGGAGGCAGAGGGAACCTGGGCACTTAGTGTTAAGACAATCCCATTAAGACATTTACATTGTCCAGTTTCTAAGGCATTGCGTGCGAGAAGCGTAATTTAACGCCGCGCTTTGTCTCTTTAACAATACATAGAAACTAAAATATATAATATTTTATTCTCCGAAAGCGATTCGGACTTATCATAAAATGGCGGGTATCTGAGAAGGATACTTGCTTGTATATGAAACAATATTAACATTCCTTAACCCTGGAATTGAACCCTAATAACACTACACATTAGTATGAAAACACTGAGCTTGTATAGTTATTAACTAATATGTATTATATAAAAAAAATCAATAAATTCAACTCATGTCAATCAAGGCTGTGTTATACAATGCCTAAGGTGTTTCAGACATTCCTTTGGCATAACAATGATGACGAAGTCAATTTCCCCAACGTTATGTTTTATAGATTTAAAGGGAACCTTGGGAACCTAGTGTTAAGACACTTACGTTCCCTACGTTCCGCCGTATTCTTAAAACATTGCAAGTTAAGTGGTGTAATTAAAAGTCACCCAATTCAACCCACAACCAAGCACATTAACGCCACTTCATAATTTAAATTTTAACACGTTTTATATAAAAAATATTTCTCCTTACCAACTCTGAAAAACCACTTTAAAAATATGAAAAAAAGGGTAAGTCTTTACAAGTAAAACGAATACCAAGAAAAACTAACTTGACGTGATGTAACCAAAAGAGTTATAAATACGTACCTACGCTTCTATCCAGTATCAAATCGAGATAAGTGTTATCAATAATTACTTCACAGCTGACAGTTTTACATAAACAAAATATTGAATCTAGTACGTATGTAATGTTATAATAATACCAGGGTAAACAGAAGGAATCAGAAAGGTATATTAAGACATTCCGTTACCCTTATTTTCAAGACATTGGGTGTTTGGTGGTGATAAGCAATTCGTTTCTTCAAGCAAGAATTGAACTCACAACCATCTCTCTAGACTTTTAAAAGATTATCTAAATAACTAGCACCCGCGTGAAATAGTTAAAAAAAGACGATAGTATCCGTTCGTCGCATCGCAATATTTTACTTTAGACAAAAACAATTTGACCGTAAAATACTGATTTTGATAAATAAAAATTATTTTCAGTTACTCGTTTGTTAACGTAACTTTCTATAGAAGAAAAGAAACATTTAAATCTTTTATATATTATTAAAATTGCTACTTTATAATCGACTATACATTTAAAAACATAATATATGAATGACACGGTAGCACACGGCCGCAGGTTCCCACACGGAGAGATCAAATATTTAATATTTTAATTTCCACGCCCTAGTCGCCGAGGCAAAGCGCGGCGTCGCGACTCAACACACAATGTCTTAAAAATTCAACGGTAAGTAGATAACGGAAGTGCCACAGAGTGTCTTAATATTAGGTTCCCAGGTTCCTTCTACTTACTCTACTATGTAAAGCTTATATCACATCAACGTAAATAACAACATTTCAACAATTTAATCTAAAATCGCCGCCTCTTTCAATAGAGTAAGAAAAATAAATATAAAACAAATTCGAAGTAAAAGCAAGCGCGCCACAAATGAGGATGGACAGATCTTGCTCTTGCGTGAACGAGATGATTCATTTAGTTCATATTAAAAAATAAGCAAGCGTCAAAATTAATATTTTATATTCTCTACATAGTTATACGTAATTATTTAAAAAAAAAAAATAAAGCAGTTACAGATAAAATAACTTAGTGTTACATCACTATTTACTTTCTACGTTGGCATCAGTGAATCATACATATGTATAATATAATAAGATCTTTATTTTTCGCAATTATTACAAACAATTGATCACGTGGACCACGGACTACTGCAAAGTGACTGACATCTTCGTCCAAAACTATATATACGCGATTAATCTGGTTAGATTGCTTCATATATACTGTTTAATGTATTTCTTACATCTCTTCGTTGTGTTTTGCAAATGACCTTATAATAATGAACCTGGGACAGTCCGTTCGCCGATATCTCGAGGCTAACCAACGCAGCGGTTTTCCTCATATTAATATTTTATATATACTCAAGTGGGAATCAAACCTAAAACCTGACTACAGTTGAACGCTTGTGCCTCTGTATAATGACAGACAATAGGTATAATAAATATTAAGTAAATATTGTTATTGAAAAATAATCTCAATACGTATATATCCTGCACATAGAAACATAAGTAGATATTATTTCGAAATTAGTGTCAATATGCGGAACTCAATACTGCGCTTTGTTCTGTTCTTAGCTCTCAAAACGGCAAACCCGATTTTCAAAAAAACACCACCATCACAACGAACAAGACTTTCGATCAAAAACCGCACTAAAATCGGTCCATTCATTTAGGGCCTACAGCGCAACAGACAGACAGATGACAGACAAATTACATAGGTCACACTTAAACCACCCCTCTTTCTGCATCAAGGATTAAGCTTGCATACTTACGTGTTAAGGTGCATGACATATTTTAATTAACGCAATGGCCATATTGTTCATTACAATTGAAATAATGCTGCAAATGAAAATTTTATTTCATTGGGGACTGATTTGAAAACGTTTATATTAAAATAACACCTTAACAACTCATTTTATTAGTACTTTTAATTTCTAAACAAGACTGTTTTAATTATTAAATATTTTTTTTTTTTTTATAAAAATAACTGATAAGCAAATAGCTATATATGTATATTTACGAAGTATAAGTATAGTGGGTTATTAGGCACCTGTTCTTCAAAGAAATAAAAAATAACGATATAAAATTAAATAAGTAACGGTTCGTCCATTATTTTGCAATTAAATATATATTTACGATAATGTCAGAAGTAAAATCTTAAATATAAAGGAATTAAAATAATAAATTTTCTCAAACTACATAATACATTTTGAAAGCAACAAGTTGTGGGTTCGAATCCCACTTAAGGAGAAGAAATATTTAATATTTTCAATTTCTTCGCTCTGGTAACCAGGCAAAGCGCGTCGTTGAGTTCCGCCACTCAACACGCAATTTTCCAAAATTGGGTAGAAAGCAAAAAACGGAAGTGGGAAGAGAGTGTCTTAACACTAGGTTCCCAGGTTCCCTGTGTCTAAAACTAAAAGAAATTCCGAGGTCGAGGCTCGTACGGACAAGTCAAGTTGAAGGACGGCATATTCTACGGAAAAACGATCTATACGATATTTTAATAAGCGTATAAAATATAATGTGAAACTACTCACGATTCTATTTTGGGTGTTTGAGAAAATTATCCTGTAATTTTGTGGCTGAAATACTTGAACAATACAGCTATAAATTTACTTATTGTCTAAAATTTTATATATATATATATATGTATGTATATATATATGTATATATATATATATATATATATATATATATATATATATATATATATAATATATATATATATATATATATATATATATATTCATAATAAACAATTTTAATAGATATTAAAACAGAAACCAAGTAAAAATATATATAAAATTAAAAACTCAAAAAAAAATACTTCTTCGTTTTGTGAAATACTCTAGTACGATAAAACGAAATAATGAAAGTTTCATTAAAAAAAATCGCACTCAAACCAGCTCAATCAGTAGGAACCTAACGTGCAACAGACAGACGGACAGGTACAAACCTATAACCTCTCTTTTGCTTCGGGAGTTAAATGTATTGGTCAACTAAAATAATTCAATACAAAGAGTGAGAAATGAAGCCACGACCATGGTTTTTACAATCAGACATTCGTGGCGTGGCGTAAACAAGTATTTATTTATTACATAACAAACTTTTTTTCTTAATTAAAAACTTGATATTTTTTTTCAGTTTCAAGGCTGCATTTTACACATGACAGGGTAGACAGAGGAAATTTTGTTAACATTATTCTGTTCCCCACTGCTAATTCGACGTGGCGCTTTGCCTTGTTACCAGAGAAACGAGATGAAAATATAAAATATTTAATTTCCTCGAGTGGGGATCGAACTCACAACTTGTCAGGCCACGACAGGCTTCGAATAAATAAATATCCTTATTAAAAAGACAGTTTACATATAATTTCATCATACAAGGATATTCATTTAAGAGTTTTTGGATTTCCCTTGTAAAGGTTTTGTCTTATATGTCAAGTCTCAACTAGCGATGACGCAACATTATCATACACGTTTTAACCTACCATTTTAGTAGAAAATAAAAGGCTATAGGCTATATATAAAAGCTGAGTGGTAACGTTTAACGCCGCGCTATGTCTCACCAAAGCAGGGGCAAGTAAATAATTAAGTTCGATTCTCAATTGAATAAGCGGAATAAGTAGAACGGAGTGTCATAACACTAGGTTCCCAAGTTCCCACTGCCTACCCTGCCATGTGCGGGATATAGCGTGAAGCTGAGAGAACTTTCCTTCCGCTATAATTTTTAATAATAAATTCGTACATTTTATTTGGAATAATAAGATAAACTTTAATTGATATAAAACCGATCTATATCTTACGAGGCTATCGTTTAACTGTTGAGTCACGAACCTGATACAAAAGCGGAATTTCTCGAAACAGCGTGTATCGCAGTAATTCCTCAATCTACAATACTTTTCTATCATTTCCTTCCTTCGATTTTTTGCTAAATAATTTTTATATTTTGAAAATATATTTATACGTGTGTTTAACTATCGAGGTCTGTTGGGACTTAGTGACACAAGTGTGCCACTGTGTTGTGGGACACGACACGTTGTGGATACGATATTTTAATTACTCAGCTTGACGCTGCATCCCGCGTGGCAGGGTAGGCAGAGGGCACTTGGGAACCTAGTGTTAAGACACTCCGTTCCACTTCCGTTATGCCTGGTACCAGAGCGAAGAAATGAAAATATATAAATATTTAAATAGAAAATATCAAATATTATTCATTTCCTCGAGTGGGGATCGAACTCACAACCTGTCGGTTACAGTCACACGCTTGTGCCGCTGCGCCTTGGGTAGAGACAATGTCTCAAAACCGGCAGAGAGTGGGAAACAGCGTAGCGTTTTAACACTAGGTTCCCAAGTTCCCTCGGTCTACCATGCCATGTGCGGGATACAGCGTGAAACTAAACGAAACCCAAATAATAATTATGTAATCTAATAAATAATTCTCGATAGATTCAGTAAACACAACAATGGGATAGTCGATTTCTTTGCATACTCAACTAAATGTGGAAAATGCTTTACAATGATCTTATTTTAATTAAACTTACATTGCAGATATCAGATAAGCTAAAAAAGAAATAATCTGGGGCAGTTCCTTATCACTTGACGTTTAAACATTGGCCATGATCCAGCTATATACTAACCGAGGCGAAACGAATAAAAAAAAAAATCCAAAGTCAGCAGAACCGCTTTAAGCCAGAATGAAGAATATATATAAAAAAAACTTATTATTTTAAATTTCTATAAAAATATATTAAATTACTAATTCAATGGCCAAATAATAAAAGAGTATATATAAATAATATAATAAAACACGAAATGTAAAACAAAAACACAAGCACCTGTACCATCGAATACCAAAAAAAAACAACAAAACATGTAAATTTAATCTGTGCAAATTGCAAATAAGTAATAAAATATAATAGTGATGTGCTTCGAATGAATAATTCAATATGAACGCCGTCGAGCGTAATACATCATGTATAGTAAAGTATTGAAATAATGAAGTTCATTTGTCGTGGAACGTCCGAGAGTACAGTACGATCGATGAGGCGTGGCCACTTACACATGAACTTAAGAGTTATTGTGCGTTCCGTCTAGTTAGCAAAAGATGTAATAAAAAATAGGAAACACCCTAAAATCATATCTACGCAGGCATTTTCTGCTAACTCCAAGGAGGCCAGTACTCATCAAACGTATTGTACAGCATAACTTTAAATAATATAACGATCACATAATAATGGCTGGGCGTGAACAATATCTGCGTTCAATGACAATATAGTTATTTGCGCATTGCATGTGTATATTTCTATTGAATTATGTATCATATTTTAAATGGGAATTTTTATATATATTTTTAATGATAACAAAAATACGAAAAATTCTAAGTATAAAAAAAAATTAAAAGAGAGACAATTAAATATTTTTTTCATTTTAAAATAATTCAATATTTATATATATATATATATAATATATATATATATATATATATATATATATTATATATATATATATATATATATATATATATATATATATATATATATATATATATATTTTGCATATATATATATATATATATATATATATATATATATATATATATATATATATATATATATATATATATATATAAATTTATATAATTGAACAAACACGTTAATAAAATAACTGCGCGAAACAGAACTGCGTATGTATAAATAATAATTATTAATTACAATTTATTTTAATGTCAAAATTAGGAAAAATACTTTTTGCCTTGCACTATATTCCGAAACTCTCTACTCAAATTACTACAGGACATTGCGTATTGAATGGCAGAATCCAACTTTTTCTTGTTACCATAGCAACGAACTTTAAAATAAAAATATTTCCTACCTTTTACGCACACGGCAGGGTAGGCAGAGGGAACTTGGGAACCTAATGTTAAGACACTCTGTTCCACTTCCGTTCCGCACTTTGCCTTGTATCCAGAGTGAAGCAATGAAAACACTAAATATTTAAAATTGAAAAATATTAAATATTTACTAAACTTAAATTTAAAAAGCGTATAAAAATTTTGACGAAGCAGGATTTGAATCCGCGCCTCTGGAAAACCGTTCCAACGCTCTGACCAACTAAGCCATTCGTTCTCTGACACACTAAGCCATTCGTTCTGTCCTAAGTGTGGAATAACACTTTAAAACATAGTAAAAATATTAAATATTTAATTTCCTCGATTGGGGAACGAACCCACAACCTGTCGTACACAGACACGTTTGCGCCGCTGCGCCACGACAGACCTCATAAAAAATAATACCCTCTTACATGCCATAAATATAACAATTTAAAGTAACAATCAATCATAGTAAGATTGTCATTATATAATCCGCACTATTAAAGAATGCTTTGGACTCTATGATCATAGTAGTAAGTACTTACATATTATGTACATTTTGTGACAATTTTCCTTATATTTTTAGTTCCGCAATAATCTTGATCAGACAGAGCGAGCGAAGAAATTAATGTTAAAACAATTCACTGTCCACTTTCTTGCATTTTAGACAAATTGCGGAGCTCAACGCTGCGCTCCGTCTTACTTCGTGTACCTAGCTCCACTGAATATTATGTTACATATAAATTATTTTACCCATTTTAGTGTATTTCTTATATTTTTTGGAAATGCCATATAATTTAAATAGACATTTTTTTTTTATTTTTTTTATTTTTTTTTTTATTTTATGGCCTGATTTTGCGATGATAGGCGCAAAATAATTGCCAGTGTCACGTATTGTAGAAAATACACAACGTTATGAAGCAGTAAAGTTTTATAAATTTTGAAGAACTCTTAAATATGTGATGAAGGATGAAATGATTCAAATAGTTAAATAGTCATGCACAAAATTACAAGTATATATAGTATAAATAGATATATTTTTGTATCGATGACCATAAGAATGAACTAATATTTTATGAACTATAACTTAATGTCATTATCTACAATAAACTTAACCAACATTTTAATAAAAGGACTAAAAACTAAAGCTAATATACATTTCACATTAACAGGGCGTTGGATGTTAGAAGGAAGGATGTCATAAAGAGAGTATTTGAGTTTTGGGCCATTAAACACAATGTGATCCGTAGAGCCTTCGTCAAAACCACACTCGCAAATAGAGTTATCTTTGATTCTCAATTTTGCCAAATGCATGGGCGTACACGCGTGGCCTAAGCGAAGTCTACAAATAGTAGAGGTTACAGTTCTATTAGCACGCCTATAGCGAGAGAACCACGGAAAAGTTGGAATATCCGATTGGATAGTGGCATAATATTTACCTTTTACTAGTGTTGATTGATCCCAAAAGGATTTCCATGTAGATTTTAAATCGAATTTCGACTTCGACAATAAATCTTGACAATAAATAAAATTATGACTTACATGGTTGACGGATACTGCAGATTTGGCATAAGCATCAGCTATATCATTGTCTGTAATACCAGAGTGACTCGGGATCCATGCCAAAGATAAGCGCAAGCCTTGTTCATGGCAGCGGTACAAAGCTTCCCTAATTTTAATTATAAGAAGAAAATGAGACCTACTACGAAAAGGATTTTGTATTAAAGACTGCAAAGCACTTAAGCAATCGGAAAAAAATAATAACTTTTTTCATTTTGTGAGATTCTGCAAACAAGATGCCTTCAAGCAAAGCAATACATTCGCCAGAAAAAGTAGAAGTTTCAGGAGGGCACTTGAAACTTAAAATAATTTTGTAATTGGGAATCCAACAAGCTGCCCCAACACTAGAATTATATGAGAACTTAGATGCATCTGTTAATATAGCTATATATTCTGACCAATTCTCTGTGTAAAGATTTTGAAATTTACTATTAGCACCTGAGTCGTTTTTGTCAATACCCAGATTCGTTAGCACTAAAGGTTTATATATAAGTGAACTAAAGGACACGGTATAAAGAGGATGGATAGAAGAGGTAAAAATTGGAGTCGAAAGGGATGAAAATTTGCGAAAACTTTTTAAAATGCAAGGATAATGCTGTGGGGATTTAATGACACGTGACAGACGATGAAGACAATTTAGCAGAGGGTGAGAGGAAGATTGTATTACTTTAGTTATAAAGCGATCAGAGAGATATTGACGACGAAGGTGAAGAGGAGGATCTACGCATTCCACTTGCATGGCGTTTGTAGGTGATGACTTCATCGCGCCTAAGATGATTCTTAGCGCCCTATAATGAATTTTATCTATTTTGGATAAAGCAGACTTATAGCAAGGGTCTAACAAGAATATGGCATAATCAAGATGACTACGAACAATGGCGTTGTATAATAATTTCAATGTGAATTGATGGCAACCCCACCAAACACCGGATACGGCACGTAGAATTTGAAGATTTTGTTCACACTTTTTATAGACATATTCCATATGAAAAGAACCAGACAGTTTTGAATCTAAAAGAACACCCAAGAACTTAACGTAGTTAAGAACTGGAATTTTTTGATTGTTAAAAACAATATTAACTTCTGGAACACTTTTATTTCTAGTAAAAATAACTACACTACTTTTGGGGACTGACAATGACAAACCATACACCGATAGCCATTCTCCTAAATAAAACAATGCAGAGTTAAGTCTACTAACAATTTCATCAACATTTTTAGAGCTAAAGAATAGCACAATGTCATCCGCATATTGCAAAATATTGCAGAAACATTCAACTGATTTCTCTAAGTCATGAGTATAAAAACTGTATAATAAAGGGCTCAGCACAGAGCCCTGAGGAAGACCATTCCAAATTGTTCTAGGAGGGAGAAGGATGCCTCTATGCCTAATTCGAATGGATCTGCCGATAAAAAGATTGAATATAAAATGGGATAATTTAGGAGGGAGGCCAAGTCTTAGCATTTTGAGCTTGAGATTAGAGAGAATGACACTATCATAAGCAGAGCTAATGTCCAAAAAAACTACTATCAGATATTCACCTTTAGCAAAGCTTATGCGAATTTCTGATGTAAGTATACTAAGGCTATCTATTGTACTAAGGCCTTTCCTAAAACCAAATTGCGACTTAGACAGAATTCCTCTACTTTCCATTATCCAGTCGAGTCTATTTTTAATTAAATGCTCCATAATTTTGCATATAGTGGAAGACAAGGCAATAGGACGATACGATGAAGATTCTTTAGGATCTTTCCCAGGTTTTAAAATTGGAATAATAATTTGAGTTTTCCAAGATAAAGGGACACAACCGGAATGCAAAAAAGAATTAACAATAGATATGTACACATTTTTTGCGGCATTGCCAACGTTTTTAAGAAACGAATAGGGAATACCATCTTCGCCTGGAGAGGAGTCGGATAAACCACTCAGGACACATTGAAGTTCGTTCATAGTAAAGGGGTCATCCATCACGTCAGAATGTGATAATAGGAAAGGTTTAAAGCAATCAGAGTTACGCACGAAAGGGGGAGCAAGGCTACACGCATTTTTTTTTCACCAAGAAGATTCAGTAGAAGAAATGTCACACATGACATCGTTGAACGAGGAGCGAAATATTTTAATAGATTTCCAAACTGTTGAAGAACGAGTGCGAGGGTTTAATGACTGACAAAATCGTAACCAGCCCAGTTTCTTTTTTAATTTAAAGAGTCTTTTGGTTTGAGCTGCTATTTTCTTAAAGGATATAAAATTTGAGAAAGACATGCAACGGATATAGTTGCGTTCAGCAAATTTGCGATTTTTTATAGCAGCCGAGCACTCTTCATCCCACCAAGGGGGGGAAGATAATAATTTACCACCAATTCGCTTACGAGGAATATTGGTATCCGCCGCGGAGTACAAAACACCAATAAACTTTTCGTAGCAACTCAATGAATTTTCGTCATTAACAATGGGAAAATTGTGAAGTCGGGAATCAACAAACAATGAAAAATCCAACCAATTGGCTCTATTCAATCGGTAAGGCAATAGAGAGGTGGAAGCAGAAATTGGACATGGTTTTTTGCGTAAAGAAATAACAATGGGAAAATGATCACTACCGAATGAGGACGAGAGAACTTTCCAATTAAGAGTAGAAGCCAAACAGGGGGTACAAAATGTTAAGTCAACCGCACTCTTTGGGTTCTGATGAGGGTATACTCTACGTGTTGGTGAACCATCATTAATAAAACATACGTTGGCATCATCAAATATGTCTAATAACTGCAGAGCAAAACTGTCGCAGTAATGACACCCCCAAGCCGTATGGTGGGAGTTAAAGTCTCCGAGAACGATGAGTGGCCGAGTTAGGCTAGCTAAAATGTTCTGAATATCTTCACCTAAAGAAAAATGAGGATGTGGGATATAAAATGAAATAAAAGTTATATCAAATGCTTTAACTGCTACAACATTAATATTGGGACTATGAGGGGAAAGGAATACACGCGAAAAAGATATAAGCCGATTTATCAAAAATGCACTGCCAGCATACCCGTCATTCCTGTCATCTCTCAAACAAAAGTAACCTGGAATACGAAAACGAATACCAGGTTTTAACCAGGTCTCTGAGATGGCAAGAATAGCAGGTCTATATTCTTGAACCAGAAGAAGTATTTCAGGTTTTCTCTGAAGGAGACTTTGACAGTTCCACTGAATTATTTTTATTGATTCCATAAGTGGAAGTAATGGAAGATGAAGATGGAACATTAAAATTGATAATAGCCGCGTTGTTCGGTAGGTTATTAATATTGTTAATGGGAGAGACGAGAGGTGAAAGGCGATTCGTTAAAATAACTAAAAGACAATGTAAAAGTTGTTCAGTAGATGGAGAATGGGATGAAGACGGTTCAATGGCACAACCATTACCTAAGCTAGAAGAACATAAAGAAATAATATTTTGATGAGCTGCTTTATCATATCCTAATGGACTTGGAGAATGTTGACGAGCAGGTTTAATGGTCGTTTTTCTATACGAGGTTGTGACATGAATATGATTGTTAGAGACAGGAGGATTTTTAGCAGAGGGTTGGACAGAGGGAGAAGAAGCATGAGCTTTTGCCACCTCAGAATAAGGTCTGCGGGAATGAGGGAACTGGGCAGATGCCTGAGCAAAAGAAATGTTTTCCTGAGACATCGTATTTTTAATTAGACGCTGCCTTGTGTGTTCCGGGCAAATATGGTCTATAGCAAAATGATTGCCTGAGCAATTAAGGCAAGAAGAATTTTCAACAGGAACTACACATGATTCACCAAAATGAGGTTGGGCGCATTTATAACATCTTGGCTTTGAACGGCAAATATTTTTCGTATGTCCAAACCTGCAACAGTTATTGCACTGAATTGTTGGTAACTTGTATAATTCGACGGTCAGTGAGTTATAAAACATATAAATGATCTTTGGCAAACTTGCCCTCTAAAAGTCAGGACTACCGATTGGGTAGGAATCCAACTAGTAGACCCATCCACGGTTTGTTTGCGGTTAAGTCTTCTTGCTTTAAGAATAGGGCCACATCCTAAAGGGAGTTCCAAGCTTTCCGTGAGAGCCTGCATAGACCACTCAATTGGGACCTCCCTCACTAGACCCATACGTGTGACGCTGAAAGTTGGGATGAAGGCTTTATATTTATGAGTTGTTAAAAGGGGATTGATCATAAAATTATTGGCCGCAACAGCGGACACAAATTCTATACTAATTTTATTTCGCCCGATACTTTTGACGCCGTCTTTTTTAATATTTTCAATTTTGTTTTTAAATAGGAATTCACCAAATTTAAGGGCCTTTATAGATAGTCCCGCTAAAGGTTCAGTTTCTAATCTAGAAACATGGACAATATACGGACCACAATCAGTATCACAATAAAAATTAAGGAGATCGTCCAAAGAAGGGTTAAAATAAGCTGTTTGAATAGAAGGATTCGCTGAAGAAGGATTAATAATAGTTTTCTTAAGTGGGGTTTTATTATAATTCTCATTGTGTCGTTTCCTTGTAACGGGACTTGGAGAAGGAAGATCAGAATCGGGGGTATAAATATCTCACCTGGACAGGTGGATCTGGATCTGGCTTATTATTCATTCCTTCTGTCAAGTTTGACACATAGAGGAAAAATTATCTTATTATATATATAATTAACAACTTACCTTAATTACTATTTATAACACACGACAAACTATAACTAATAAATATGAAAGAAAATGTACATGAAATACAAACAATAATCAATGAAAAAAAAATCGTTTAAAACACAGCGCTTCCAAATTGTGTGTTGACTACTTCAAACGCGATCTGACAATCGTAAATAGACATTACAGACAAGATTTATTGAAAATACGTAGAAATGTCACTTAATACATAAATCGTGTGTCAACTGTCATCAAATACAAAATTAAAAATTGTAATATTTTTTTAAAAATAAGAATACGAGAAAACATATAATTTCACATAGATAAACGCATACATTTTTTATTATTTTTCGTCTACCAAGTGTAGTGCTCTTTATTGACGTAGGGTTTAACACCGCAGGTTACGTGAACTACAAGAACCAACTTTTTAAATTAAAAATTTTCTTAAGTAGAATTTGAAGTCGCTATTAATTAACCGGTCAGATATATCCACACTCTAATGTTACAATAAAATCAATATACATGTGATTCTTGTTAGGTTATATAATGAGGAATAATATTTACATATAACCCTATAAACGCTTACAAATACATACATACACTTGTAATGAAAAAAATAGAAAATATTTTTACTATGTTTTTAAAGTGTTATTCCACACTTAGGACAGAAAATACTAAATTTAGAATTATTAAAAAATATTTATTAAAGAAAAATTATAATATATTACAGCATTTTAAATGCTAAGTTCAAAAATATATTTACATATTATTACCATAAGTGTCATTCCTCTTGTTTAGAAGATTAGATAAGATGAATATATTTTTTTTATGGAAGAGACGGCAAACGAGCGTACGGGTTACCTGATGGTAAGTGATCACCGTCGCCCACGGCCCCGTGTAACTCCAGAAGAGCTACAGGAGCGTTGCCGTCCTTTAAGGTGGATGGATTCTTATGACTTAACGCTCTACAAGGGGAATTTGGGAACCTAGTGTGAGACATTTCGTTTCGTTCCCCACTTTACGCCGAATATGAGGCATTGCGCGGAACTCAACGCCTCGCTTAGCCTTGTACTTAATACAATACAAACCAAAAAATAATACAACCAATGTATAATTTAGGAACAATCGCTTAACATTATTATTTCGTCACGTTATCTATTAACGAACGCGATAAAAAAAATCTGCTGTACTAGATAAAGGTGCGTGGGGTTTGAAATACCAAAGCAGATTACGATAAGGGTTAAAATTATCAATTCACTATAGCAATAACGACATGTGAACTATGAGAAGGTAAACAACTATTTGATAACATAATTCTAATGTATATTTCGTTGTCTGTTGTACTTCATGACATTTATCTAAAAATGAACCTATTGCTAAGAGATTCTATTTTTTAATTACTGTTGATTTTAAACAGATTCTTTGGTGATACCTCAATACTTACCACTTTATATATTTATGTTTTTTTTTGTAATTGCATAATTAAGATTAAGGCATCCGTGGAGCAGGACTAAATGTTAAAGAAAGGTTGCTAAAATATAATAGTGAAAACTGCATTGAAATCTGATTAGCCGTTTCTGACATTAGAATTTTTTGTTTCTGAATTGAATCACAACACGCAATGCCTCATGCGCATACTGTATACAACATTTTGAGCTTGAAAGTCTTAAAAAGTGTTGCATAGATCTGAGTTTGTTTATCAGTGCAGATTTTGTATTGTTTTTTTTTTATAATAATACCTAAAATAATAAACCTCAGCTTCACGTTGTATCCCGCACATGGCAGGGTAGGCAGAGGGAACTTGGGAACCTAGTGTTAAGACACTCCGTTCCACTTCGAGAATTCGCGGCATGGCGTGTTGAGTGGCGGTACTCAATGCCGCGTTTTTCCTTGTATCAAAGCGAAGAAATAAAACATTAAATATTTGAAATAGAAAATATTTTTTCAAATAATTTAATTTACCGAATATTTCCCTAAAAAAATTAAACATTGATTCTAGTTAAATAAAAACATTGCAATAATCATATATAGAGAGAACGACATAAATGTGATGTGAGGTATTCTGTGAGACATGCGAGACACTGAGAGGCCTCAGCGATTATATTACATTAAAATGAAAATGTTAAATATTTCATCACCTCGATTGGGAATTGAACCCACGATCTGTTTTGAAGCCTTAGAGTTGCGCGCTTGTGACACCAGAAAATGCCTCAATAATATATGAAAGGACCGAAATAAAAATATTGCCATATATAAATATACATATTTACTAAGTGGGGAATGGAAGCATATCCATGGCGTGTACAATAGAACATAAGCGTGAGATAATTTATTTTAACTTTAGTTTACTGTATAGAAAATATAATTTTAAAAGTTTTCATATGGTTTTTAAAAATAATTGAGCTGTTTCCGCTGTTTGTAAAAAATAAATTAAAATTAAATATTAAATAAGTATCATCAGTTTGTGTATACAAGTGATACTTATTTATGTTATATAAACAGTACATACTTATATGTATTTTATACATGCTTTCAATAAATATTTATATTAATTTCACTGTATATGGTAATTTGACACTGAATTCTTATATTATCTTTTATGTATCTTTTAAATAAGCTATGTTCAATTTTATTTAACCAATTTGAATCTAGGCACGTAGGTAGATGAAACTTAATCCTAGGTTCCCAGGTTCCCTCCCCTTTCCTCACTTTCCGCCGAATTTAAGGCACTGCATATTGATTGGCGTAACACAACGCCGCTCTGCTTTCTATGATACAATTTTGCATACAATAATATATTTATGTAATACAATAACTGTATAGAAATTCTAAAATCCACCAACTTCTCAGTTAATTATGAAACAAGACATTACATTAGAAAACCAATTCTTGAAATAAGCAAAAGAATATAACAAGTATAAAAGAATACATATGTCAAATAAAAAATAATAAAGTAGCATGAAATATCGCAATTTTCAAGATAGACCCTACACCAAAAGAGTTAATTATGTTATGGATATATTACTAAAAGTTACTGTTTACCACGAGAGAATAAAAAAGCAGACAAAGCCGGGAGCTGTACGCTAGCACACTATAAAAAGCCTAAATTCATAGAGCGTCTCAATGCCTCTCTACATGGGCGGGGTCAATATTGTATGCCGTTATCAAAAGTAAATATATCTATATATAACTCAAGATACGCACTCAATTGAATATTTATCAGCGCTTGACAGTTAAAATATTATATAGATAATAAATTAAAATCGCTTCCTAGAATTATCTATTTATTCTAAAACTGTGATGTAACTAAATTAATAAAAGTATTTTTTTATAAAATAAAAAAAAAGGTACAAGAATTGTTAATACGTCTTCAGATTCACGCTGTATATCGCATATGTCAGGGAACGAAAAGGGAACTCGGGAACCTAAATCTAAATGTTACCCTAAATTAGAAACGAACCACTTACCACTGCGCTACGATGTCACTATCAATCGTGTTAAAATAGTAATTTAATTATTTAAACAATTAAAATTCACTTGATATCTGGTTAAATAACACTAGCCATTATTGACCTAAAGTTACGTACGGTAACGGACAAATAAAATAACTTTTAATTAATAAGGCGTTTACACACACTACATTTTAACTCAACAATATATGTAAGTCGAGTTGAAAATTTATAATGACATATGTATAGTATTTCTTCCATAAATATCAAATATTTACATTATTGTTTATTTTGTTTAAGATCGAAACATCAAGTAAGAAGTATAAAATTTTCCTCGCAGTAAATTTGTATATAATTCGACCATGACAACTTCTACTCTAACAAAAATACAATATTTCACTAAAGAATTAAACTGAAATCCATAGTATCATATGCTACAACAAACATTATGAAACGAAGAAAAAAAAAAACAAAATTGAAAATTAAAAAATCCTCCGAACAAAAAATCTACATCCTTAACTTGAACAATTTCCTTTAGCTCTTAAAGTACTAAGCCGATTTTAATAAAACATAGCCAAGAACCACAGCAATAAAAAAAAGGCATTCCATTAAAACTGCATCCAAATCATTCATTCATTCAGAACAGTGCAAAAGACAGACAGGTCAAACAACAACACCCCTCTCTTTGCATAGAGGATAAAAAAATGACCACCACATAGACAAGTCTATGAATACTATATTTACAATCGCGTGCGACTAAAGCACTAATCAAGTTGAATCCAGAATTAATAAATATCGAAGTATTGCTTGCCTATGAGCCTTGTTTTGTTTTAAAATAATTAAATGCCAAGTTTAAAATGTCATATACGATAAAGTAATTTTTATATATACATATTTCATAACGTTGACAATGTATTTAACATCAACATTGTATTTAGAAAACGTATAAAAAAGTAATTTTTTTTGAGTGAGATTTGAGCCCGCGACTCTTGGATTCGCTCCAAGCGCTATGACCACTAAACCTTACGTTGAAACAGCTGAACAGTTTGTTTGATTCAATGCTCTAATCTTAGGAACAAAGATTGAAAAAAAAAATAGCTTTACGTTGAATTCCGGCAGCCAGAGAATGGATCGACAAACGCTATTGTAAAAAATATTTTTGTATTTGATAATCTATTTATCGACGTGAACTACCGAGTCACAAGTCAACAAGTTTTTACGATTATTATTTAACCACACGGAAGAAAAGTCGCAGGAATAATATATCGTAACTGTAGATTATTACTGCAAATATAATTGAAAAAAAAAAACTGTCTTTCCGATCATTTTAGTTAGACTTTTTTAATATGGCGAAAATAAACACCGCGCTGAAACGAAAATATTGTTTTTACTTATGAAAAAAGTTATCCCCGAGACGGCTTTGAACCTACAACTATTCCATATAAATCCCTATAACACGTCGCCGTGTCGTTGTTAGATAATGATTAATTCTTTAATATAAATAATTCGATCTTTTGAAACAAAACACCTTTAAAGGGTGACTAACAATGTATAGAGAGATACAATATTCAGGTGTTCGGATTTCTGCCTTATCACATAGCTACATGTACTGCTTACTCACTAACATACTCTATAGCAAAAAAATAAATAAAAAGTAATCTTATTTTAAGGAAAAGAAATATTGTTGATACACTCCAGTCCTACTAATACTAAAATAAAATAATCCCCACATTTACCTTTAATTTTATAGGCGGAACTCAACGCCGCGATATACGAGAGCGAGGTTATGAAAATATTCAACATTTCATATCCTCGAGCGGGCTTCGAACTCACACCACTGTAGACTACAGCCGCACACTTGTGCCACAGGGCTACAACTAGCCTCAATATACTCTATCAGTTTAAAACTCGTTAATATGAATATAAATAAGCGCGTAAGCAAATATTTATTAACAAATTGGTGGACAAATGTGAATCTCGACTTTTGATCTTTAAATTATTAGAGTATTATCCTATAGTGAACATGTTAAGTAAAGTGTTAAGACACTCCATTGCTGATACGGACCGCAAAATGTTCGACATTAGAACATTGAATGACGGAATTCAACGCCGCGTTTTGTCTTCACATTGCACCGAGAAAATTAAAATAACTGTGACTTCATCGAATAAATAATATATAAGTGTTATAACAAACCATAGATAAAGTATCGACTCGTATCATTATTTATTTACAGGTTTCGTTTGGTTTTTAATTCTTTATTTCTTTTTGACATTAATGTAAAAAATATGCCAACTAGGCTATGCATATACCTGTCGTAGAGTGGAGCACTGACGTGTGACTGTAAACGCGACAGGTCGTGGGTTCGATTTCGACTCGGAGAACATTTTGCCCCTATCGTAAGTATGGTAGTACAAGGCGGAAGATGCGGCGTTGAATTCCGCCTCTCAACACGTAACTCCTCACAGAATTCAGCAAAAAAATGGGGAACGAGAGTGTTTTAACGCTAGGTTCACAAGCTCCCTCTGTCTAATATGCTATATGTTGGTCCACAGTGTGAAGCTGATAAAAATATTTTTCTATTACAAATGTGAGAAGTGCACCGTAAAATTTAAAAGGTTTATAATTTTATTTTAAAGTTAAGCCAAAATATCGAGTGAGCTTCATATAAAACGTTTGACCTTCTCCCTTACACGTGTAAAATGAAGTAAGCTGTACACGTGCCCGCTGCACAGAGCTTCCACAAGAAGGGTGGTGAATGGAAAATATATTTGGGATTTTATTAAATAATAATTATAATTAAATATCAGGCCTGAGGCCTGTCGGGCTGCGAGGCATATGCGTGCGACTGTAAAAGCGATAGGTTGTGGATTCGATCCCCGCTTGAGGAATTGAAATACTTAATATTGTCAATTTTTTTAGTTATATATATATATATATATATATATATATATATATATATATATATATATATATATATATATATCTACGTACATGCACACGCACTCACTCACACACACACACACACACACACACACACACACACACAACGATAACCACCAATGTACTTTGCCACGTTGGCCTCCTACAATTTTTTTTAACTTAATATAGTTAATATATTTACAAAATACATATACATACATACATATATATATATATATATATATATATATATATATATATATATATATATATATATATATATATATATATATATATATATATATATATATATATATATATATATATATATATATATATATATATATATATATATATATATATATATATATATATATATATATATATATATATATATATATATATATATATATATATATATATATATATATATATATATATATATATATATATATATATATATATATATATATATATATATATATATATATATATATATATATATATATATATATATATATATATATATATATATATATATATATATATATATATATATATATATATATATATATATATATATATATATATATATATATATATATATATATATATATATATATATATATATATATATATATATATATATATATATATATATATATATATATATATATATACATATACATATATACATACATATTTATAGACTGACAAACTAGCACTGTATGAGAACGGCCAGGCCAAATTAGGTTAGATTAACCAACGAGGCGTTTACCACCAACGCTTAGAATTTTCGACGTTAATCGTACATTAACGTATCTACCAAATAAAAGATTACGCATAGAATACGCTATCATCATTTATTGAAATTTAAAATTGATTGATCTTATTGACCGTGGATTGAATTACTGTAAATATTTACACCGACTATCACAGTTTCACGCTGTATCCCGCACGAGGCAGGGTAGGCAGAAGGAACCCGGGAACCTAGTGTTAAGACACTCCGTTCCACTTCAGTTCCCCACTTTCCGCCGAATTTGACGCATTGCGTGTTGAGTGGCGCTTTGCCTTATTACCAGAGCGAAGAAATGAAACATTAAATATTTAAATTGAAACTATTAAATATTTCATTTTTCTCGAGTGAGGATAGAACCTACAACCAATCCGCTGCGCCACGACAGGCCTCAATTTATCGATTTTTTCATATATTTGATTTTTTTTTTGTCTCGCACAGGTCCATGATAACCAGAGCACAGCCTTGAGTTCCGCAACTTAAAACGCGATATAATAAAATTATATGAAAGTAAATGTCATTTTATAAAATCCTCAATAATATTAATAACAGGTTTCAATTAAAAAGAATTAAACAATATAATTTATTATCGAATTTAATTATAAAATACCCTAATTATTTAAAATTAAACTTAAAAAAACCTACGATTTCCTTTAATAAATTATAAATAAATGATAAAAACCGTAATAATATAAATTAAAAAAAAAAAACGGATCGGAAGTGGAACGGAGTGTCTTAACACTAGATTCCCGGGTTCCCTCTGCCTACTCTGCCCTGTGCGGGATACAGCGTGAAGCTGAGTAATGAGTAAAAAAATACGTACGATTTCATTTAATATTCACAAATAAACGTTAAAAACAATTTCTATTTCTAGTAAAATTAATTCAATATAATTAATTATGTCATAATTACATGCAAAATGCAAATTGAACAAGTAAAAGGCAAGTAAAATGTAGGTGTGCTTAAAAAGTTTACGCTAAATAAATAGGGGAAGAGCTTTAAAAAATATGTTTTTAAAAATGTTTCATAGTCTAGAAATCTATAGTAGTATTATAACACTGGAGAGTTAAAATCAAGAATTACTGGTTTGAATCGCAAAAAAAATATTTTTACTTCATGTTGAGTTCAGATACGCTCAACAAACAATATCTCGAGATAACAATGGCAAGTTGGGAACGATAGTGTTTTCATGAGAACGAAGTGTCAACACTAGGTACCCACGTTCACTTTGTCAATCCTGCTGCAGGAAACAGCGTGAAGAAACCCACTATACAACTTTTTTTTTTTTTTTTTATGGAAAAGACAAGGCAAACGAGCGTCATCTGATGGTGAGTGATCACCGTCGCCCACGGCCCCGTGTAACACCAGAGGAGCTACAGGTGCGTTGCCGGCCTTTGAGGTGGAGGTAGACGTGTTTTACGAAGGTATCTATGACGTATCGACCTGGAAATACTGCCGTGGGTAGGTCGTTCTAGAGATGTGTGGCGCGTGGAAAGAAAATTCGATAATTATTTTATTTAAAAAAACATACTTATTTAAAAAAATAGTTATTTTCTTTTGATTGTGGGGAAGAGCGGCAAGTAGTTCTTACCTAGGAGAAAAATTCAAAAGTATTTATAAAGACTAGATAAGACAACGATGGGGAGTTGGTTGAACAAAAGTTGATATGTTTTTTAAATATTATCTACACATATGGTTGGTTAGGTTCATATGCTCTTAGAGGTTATCGTGTCGTAACAGGATGGCATCTCTAATTTCACTCTGGTATGATAATCTGCGGCGTTAAGTTCCGACACAAAGAATGAAGTCACGAATTTAAGTGAAAAATAAAGAACGGTAGGGTTTTGACACAATACTCTCTGCCTACAAGGGTATATGGGATTGAAAGTGATAAGAAAATGTATAGAGGTGCTATCAATAGAAAAAGTTGTAACAAGCGTATACGACCGTATAGCTTAGTGGTCAGAGCGTATGGATGGTTTCCAAAGAGCACGAACTTAAATTCCGTTACGTTAATTTTTTTTATTCAATATCTTAGTACGTCTTGGTAAGTCACGGAACCTATTTAATATGAGAGGATATTTACTTTAAATTAAACATAGTTTCTGTTTCATGGCATGGCCAGGGTTGTTTTTCAAGTTGTTACCCAGTTTTATTATATTAGTAAATATTTGTAAATATAATTTATTTATTATTCACATACCTGTGTGCTGCGGGTAAAATAAATATTTAGAGATCGCTGCGGCGTTAAATTCCGCCATTCAACACACTATGACTTAAATATGGACGGAAAGCAATGAACAAAAGAAAGAGAGACAAAACAATTTAGTACTACTTATGGCTATAAGCTCTACTATAAAACTTATTATACAATTTTTAAAGTAATATAAATACAATCAGAGAGCAACAACAAAAAAATAACATAACATTCGACAGTATAAAACAAAGAAAAATCTCCATATAATCGATGTCAACTAGGTTTTCTAATGAAAAATTTATCGTAGCTTCACGTTGTATCACGGACATGGAAGGATAGGCGAAGGGAACTTAGGAACATAGTGTAAAGGCACTCCGTTACTATTGTGACAATTAAAATTCAGGTTTCACAAAAAATATAGGAGGCCTGCCGTTGCGCAGCGGCACAAGCGCGTGACTGTAAACGATAGGCTGTGGGTTCGATCCCAACTCGAGGAAATTAAATATTTAATATTTTCAATTTAAACAACAGCGCACAACGCGACGTTGAGTTCCGCCACTCAGCACGCAATGCCTCAATTTCGTCGAAAAGTAGGGAACGTAAGTGGAATGGAGTGTCTTAACACTAGGTTCCCAAGTTCCCTACCCTGCCTACCCTGCCATGTGTGGGATATCATAAACGTAAACAAACCATATACACTACAATGTAAAATGATATTATACCTACAGTAACCCTCTAATGAGTCCAAAAGACTAAATTATACGCGGATTAATATTTAACAATATGTACAAAAGCAAAGCCATCAAAAGGGTATTACATTGAGGGATGTTTAATATACCCTTTGTAAGGGTAGTCTGGCAAAACTCTATTGAGGCACAGTGGGATATTATCTAATTAAGTATATGGCATTGCTGTCGGTTCGATTATCGTTTTAAGACCGTTTTTGAGGTAGAGTACCGACTAATGTAATGTTATGTATCGAAGAGTGTTTTGACACTATTTTTCTCTATCTACAGTGCTATATGCAGGGAAAAACGTGAAACTCTAATAACAATAGCATAGATATAGTCTTTGAAAGTATAAATTCTGGAGCAACAAAACGTTTACTTAACAATATTTTAATTTGTAAGACATCATGACTACTTGAAAAGCTTTCTTTGGAAAAAAAATAAAAAAGATAAATATCCGGTGACCCTAAACCTACCCTACTTGGTGACCTAGGTTACCAAGTACCCTATGCCTATCCTGCTATACTCGGGATACAAGCGAGAAGCTGAAAAATGAAGGAAAAAAATATAAATCTAAAGCATTTCTTCCTTAAATAAACATAGAAAGTGATAAAAAAACAACACTAAATCCAACTTTTTAAAATATTCATACAAGAGACAATAACCACCCACATTGTATATATTCAATAGTTCACAGCCACACGTGTACCGCAGCTACCATGCAATGGAGAGCACTAACAAGCCCCTTCATTAAAGCCTTTGAAGCCATCGACAAGTGTCAAACTACATTTGTATATGTGTGGAAGACTATAATTTAAGTTTATATTGATGATAAAAGATATTTTACCAGTTGACCAATTTAATTCTACGAGGCCTGTCGTGGCGCAGCGGCACAAGAGTGCGACTGTAACCGACAGGTTCTGGGTTCGATCCCCAGTCGAGGAAATGAAATATTTAATATTTTCAATTTAAATATTTAATGTTTCATTTCTTCGCTCTGGTAATAAGGGCAAAGCGGGGCGTTGAGTTCCGCCCACAACACGCAATGCCTCAAATTCGGCGGAAAGTGGGAAACGAAAGTGGAACGGAGTATCATAACCCTAGGTTTCACTTTCGTTCCCTCTGCCTACCCTGCCTAGAGCGTGAAGCTGAGAAAAAAAAAGAGAAAAAAAGAAAAAAAAATCTACGAAAAACAATAATATTTTAAGTATAGAATTACCTAAACATAAATAAATCTATGGTTTTATTACTTAATTTTCAAACTCTTTATCCGGTACATCCCGGATAGGCAGGGGGAACTTGGGA
Organism: Eueides isabella; assembly: GCA_019049475.1. Taxonomy (NCBI): domain Eukaryota; kingdom Metazoa; phylum Arthropoda; class Insecta; order Lepidoptera; family Nymphalidae; genus Eueides; species Eueides isabella. The sequence continues at coordinate 2,433,480 of CM032409.1, read as the reverse complement.
ACCTTATAGATATTCCGTATAAGGTATTCCGTTCCCGTGAAGACTAACGCTACGCTATGCACCAAATTTGTGGTTAACATTTTTTATACGTTTTATTTTTTATATATATAGCTACAATCCTTGGTTATTTATGTAAATGGTCACATATAGGCGAAGCAGGAGGTAAAAGATCTCTTTATATATATATATATATATATATATATATATATATATATATATATATATATATATATATATATATATATATATATGTATATATATATATATGTATATATATATATATGTATATATATATGTATATATGTATATATGTATATATGTATATATGTATATATGTATATATGTATATATGTATATATGTATATATGTATATATGTATATATGTATATATGTATATATGTATATATGTATATATGTATATATGTATATATGTATATATGTATATATGTATATATGTATATATGTATATATGTATATATGTATATATGTATATATGTATATATGTATATATGTATATATGTATATATGTATATATGTATATATATATATATATATATATATATATATATATATATATATATATATATATATATATATATATATATATATATATATATATATATATATATATAAAATAAATGTCTAAATGATAATTGTCTGTATATAGAAGATATATTAAAACATTTTTTTATAGGGGACGTTTATTCATTGTAGTGATTTTTAAATTTTTATATGTCTATATATTTGTAATGTTTGCTCATTAGGCTGAAATTAGAGTTTAATGTTAAAAAAACACGAAATTCTTTGACATTAGTCAAAAGAGAAGTAATTAAAGCAGGTAAAGCCGCGGGCGGGACGCTAGTGACATATAAAATACATACGCTATAAGGAAGGAGAATAATACAAATTCTCCAGACGCACAGCTCGCTAGGGACTGACGATGCATTCATGTAATACGAGTGGAACCACAAACCAATTACTAATATATGCAGTTACGCAATATTACTAATTTGCCTTCTCGTCAAAATGAATAACAGCTCCACGCTGTATCCTACACGATGCAGGCTAAGCAGAGAGAGCCTAGTGTTGAGACATTCCGTTTTGTTCCGAGGCTTGAGAGGCACTGCGTGTTAAGTGGCGGAACTCAACGCCGCGCTATGGCCTAATTACCAGAGCAAAAAAATAAATCAAAAATAATAATGAGGCCTGTCGTAGCGCAGCGGCACAAGAGTGCGACTGTAACCGACAGGTTCTGGGTTCGATCCCCAGTCGAGGAAATGAAATATTTAATATTTTCAATTTGAATATTTAATGTTTCATTTCTTCGCTCTTGTAATAAGGCAAAGCGCGGCGTTGAGTTCCGCCACTCAACACGCAATGCCTCAAATTCGGCGGAAAGTGGGGAACGGAAGTGGAACGGAGTGTCATAACACTAGGTTTCACTTCCTTTCCCTCTGCCTACCCTGCCTAGTGCGGGATAAAGCGTGAAGCTGAAAATAATAATGTTTTACTTAAAATTTGTGAGCTAGGCGTAAAGTTCCGTTACTTCCCATGTAATATATCCAGAATTTAGCTGAAAGTGTCTAGCACTAGTGTCCCTCCACTAGGTCACCTGGCTATGTCCGGGATGAACATGCTTTATCCCGGACAGTTAAAAAATATATTATTTTCGGTGTTACAGTAAAAGCTATTAATTAAATATTTAAATTGAAAATATCTAATATTTCATTTCCTCGAGTGGGGATCGAATCCACAACCTGTTACAGTCACACGCTTGTGCCGTTTTGGCAAAAAAAGGCTCCGTGTAGCACCAGAGGAGCTACAGGAGCGTTGCCCGTCTTTAAGGTGGATAGGCACCGGGTTCTTCTCATGTCTGAGGTGATAATTTTAATGAAGCGGTGGTGAATTGTCGTTCAAAAAACGAAACTTGTAATTTTTTATTATGTATTGCGAATAAAGTCACTTAACCTCTATCTTCCCTGCTATATGCAAACATAGCGTAAGGGTAAAAAAAAATCGTTAAAAATTAACAACGTATAAAACAAGGCAGAGAGATAAAACCTCAAGTCAAGAAACTCTACTTTTCAATATAATTCAAGATACTGAGTATTCATTTGCGGTACTTAGCGCTACACTGTGCTATCGATATAGAGCGGGATAAAGTAAACAATTATCCCGCGCCTTTTGCAAACTGTCCAAGCGCCCTGACCAACGTTCCAACCATTCGTTCTCAAAAATTAAAAATAGTGGCATTGAATCGACAACCATCGCACATTCTTACCATAGTAGGTAAGTATAGTAAATATGCATATTAAAAAAGATAATTCAGGTGATACGTAATTAACTTTGCTTAATTTTCATTTGCAGTCGCGCAGATGACCATTTTCCATTTATTTAAGTGACACTGTTGCGTTAATAGACCTCAGGACATTATCTAGTTAACTGGAACTAAAGGAATTCTGTACGTTACAGATGTTTTTTATAAGAAATACTCGTTTTTATTATTAAACAAGGCTCACCTGTTGCTTTTAAAAACAACTATACGCCAATTCTTTGGTATTTTCAGGGTTCCGTATTATCACTTTGTTGAACATCAATCTTAATTTGTATAAAATATTCAAGTCTATCGTCTCTCAAAGCAAAAATATGTTTTAAATAAGCAGAAAAATATAGATATCTAAGAGAGCGCATTCACAAGATTAACATTTATGCATCGTCTATGCTGCATTTTGTATTTAATTCCTTACTTACTTAGCTTCACGCTGTATCCCGCACGAGGCAGGGAGGCATTGCGTGTTGAGTGGCGGAACTCAACGTAGCGCTTTGCCTTAGAGCGAGGAAATGAAATATTTAAATTGAAAATATTAAATATTTCATTTCCTCGACTGGGGATCGAACCGAGAACCTGTCGGTTACAGTCACACGCTTGTGCCGCTGCGCCACGACAGGCCTCACGTATTTAATTCCACGTAATCAAAACCTTCCCGTGGTCCTACAGTTATAAAATGTGGCATAAATTCAATACAAATAAAGTGGAAAAATCTGAAAAGTAAAAAATTTACAAGTTTTATTCCATACAAAATGTGAAACGTGCAATAAAAAATAGTACAGAACTTTCGGTGGACGAGTCCGACACGCGCTTGATCATACACATCATATACATTGTTATACAACTGCGCTGCTCGATTTTTAATAAATATTGTTTACAAAAGTTTAATTATTTAATGGCTTGTGTGCATATTTCTTTAATTAGTTAATTCTTTATCTATAATTTATTTATTTTTTATTTACTGACCGAAAATAAATAATGAAATGTCTCAACACTCTGCCTTTATTTAGTCATATATTTCATTTCATAAAGTATAGACTATAGAGAATGTTAGTTTTTTAAATTTTAAAAAACTAACATTCTCTATAGTCTATACTCTCTACTCAGCTTTACGCTATATCCCGCACATGGCAGGGAACTTGGGAACCTAATGTTAAGAAATTCCGGTCTCCACTTTCCGCCGAATTTGAGGCGTTGCGTGTTGAGTGGCAGAACTCAACGCGCAACGCCTCAAATTCGGCGCGTTTTGCCTTGCAACAGAGCGAAGAAATGAAAACATTACATATTTAAATTGAAAATATTAAATATTTCATTTTCTCAAGTGAGGATCTCTTTATCGAGTGGGGAATTTTACCCGAGCGAAGAAATGAAAACATTAAATATTTCACATCTTCGAGTGGGAATCGAATCAATAACCTGTCGGTTACAGTCACACTCTTGTGCCGCTTCGTCATGGCAGGCCTCAAAAGCTAAAATTTATTTTTTCAAATGATAAATGTTACAAAGAAATCGAATCCGCTTTCACCAATATACAAACCCCTACCTATCAATAATAGAATGTAAAAATATTTGAACTCTTTAAAAAAATCTAATATTAGCACTATCGTTGCGTAATTGATATGCAATCAGGAAGACCCACCGTGCTAAGTGGCTTTAAATAACATGAGAGGATTTTATATTGAAAATATACATGTAAGCACATTTTTCCTGATGTATATATACAAATATCAATAATCAAATATGGAAAGTTAAAAAGAGGAGCTTCCTCTTTTCTTTTCTCCCCCATAACGTTGGAAGTCAAGGGAACGTAGTGTTCATTTTCGTTACTCATAGGTCATATATATATATATATATATATATATATATATATATATATATATATATATATATATATATATATATATATATATATATATATATATATATATATATATATATATATATATATATATATATATATATATATAAATATATATATATATATATATATATATATATATATATATATATATATATATATATATATATATATATATATATATATATATATATATATATATATATTAATATTAAAAAATATATATAAATGGCATCAACGTTAAAGACAAAATACGACTATATTATGGATAAATTATTAAAACTATCAAATGTCCTTACAAACTTTTAGTTCCACCCTATTATATGAATTCACGTTATAAATACTTACGATGATTCATTTAGCAATGATTTATGTTTTAATAGCTTTTACTTGTGGATTGGTTCGCCTTATTTATAAGTGTAGTATGTGACACGTGGCATGTGACACATGACACAATCACAAGTGGTACAGCGGGTTTGAAATTTTACGTCCTCATTTCAAGTATTTCTACTTGAAATGAGGACGTGTGTATAAAAATTGTTTAATTATTTTTATTCGACAAAACGCGGCGTTCATTTCCGCCAATTAACAAACAATGCTTCCAAAATTTGACGATGCTTCGAGAACGGACTTCAATAATAGCAAACAAGTAAAATTTCGTGAAGTTATACATATAAATATTTACTTTGATTAAAGCGATAATGAAAAATTATAGAAACAAAATTTTTATATAACTACATAGAAAGTCAAAAGCATTTCTAAAAAAAATGTATCAACATTTAAAGAAAACGCTCTACAGTAAAGAAAATAAATCGATCAAGTATTCCCCTAGCATGCTGTAAGAGAAATGAGCCATGATTAATATGACCTACTTCTTATCTGTTTAACTTATTGCGGATATCACAGTACTTTATTGTTAGTTGAAAAAAAATCTAATACTGATTTTTTAAATGAAGAAATTTTATTATGATTATTTTTAGTAAATTAAAAAATAGTGATTTTGTTAACATTATATGATTTACAATAAAAATATTATAACTTCTCTATTTATATTTCCCATCACTAATAATTCTATGATTAATATAAAGTTACAGTACTCGACACTAACGTATATTTCGGGAACCCAGTGTTAAGACACTCCGTTGTGTAATCTGTACCATATTTTCGAGTCATTGCGTGTCGATTGATCAATATCCACGCTTGGTCTTGCTCTGAAATGTAATTTTTATTTGCCTCAATGAAAATCGAACTTATAACCCGCTTGCAGTCAGACATTACGCTGCTACACCAAAATGGCCTCATATATTATTAAACTCACTCACTAAGAGCTTCACGCTGTATCCCACACTGCAGGTTAGAGGGAACTTGGGAACTTACTCTTAAGACACTGTGCCACATTCGTTTGTGGTTCCACATGTGGAGTGGCGGAACTCAACGCCGCGTTTTGGCTTGTACCAGAGAGAAGAAATGAAAACATTAAATATTTAAATTGAAAATATTAAATATTTCATTTCCTCGAGTAGGGATCGAACCCACAACCTGTCTCAGTTACAGTCACACGCTTGTGCCGCTGTGCCACAACAGGCCTCGATTAATATATTATTTAAAATTAATTAATAAGTATAATATCATAAATCTTAGTGTGGCTATATAAAATAACATTATTATGTGTAGGTATTTATTATAATTACGCCTTTCACGTATAGGAGGGCTGACAAAGAAAGTAACGTCGCCGGATTTAGATACTTTGCGGAATTGACGTAACTGATACTACACTAGCCATTACAACTAAAGAGTACGATAAATCACTTCTATGATCCATATATATATATATATATTAAATCTGCGACTGATCGCTGTCTGTATATGGAAACAAGAAAAAATAAAATGGGAGATAATTTAAAAAAAATATTCGAGGCCCGTGTGGTGCAGGAGCATAAGTGTGTGAATAAACGATAAAATGTGGGTTCGATCCTCACTCGAAGACGTGATATATTAAGTTATTTCAAATAAAATCTATACCTATTATAAATCTGATCGCTGTCTGTACATGGAAGATATATTAAATAAAGATTATAAGGGATGTTTAGTAATATAATAGGTTTTACTTTTTGTCTGTTTGTCTGTGTGTCTGTACGCGCTAATCTCAGAAATGGCTATCCAGATGCAGATGCAGTTTTCACTATAACAATTTAGCAACGTATCTTCAACATTAAGAGTTTCTTTTATTTAAACGAGTTGATAAATAAAAAAGCTACGAAAATTTTAAATTTTTCGTTCGAAAAAATTGTTACAATTTTCATAAATTTAGCAGAAAATTGAGTTTTTATTGAATAAATATTTTATTAAAAGTGACTTTATTAGAACAACAAAGTAATTGAGATTAGTAAAGAAAAGTGTAATTTAGGCGGGCGAAGCCGCGGGCAGTTTCTACGATTTTCTGCCAAGTTATTCGAGCCTTTAATGTTAATTATAATAGCAAACAAATTTAATAACATATTTGGAAAAAAAGACCTTTACAAATATATCTTCATACATATGTGTGTGTGAGATAAATTATTATAATGTTGTTACCAGTCACGTTACTATATACGTTATACCAATGTCCTCTGCGAGTCAGTCACGAGTTAAAATACCGTAGCGGAATTTAAGTTACAGATTCGATGCTAGCGTGGTGTTTTTTCTATTAATTTGATTTTATTATTACAGCTATAGTTATATTCAAAATTTTGAAAGTTTTATCCCGCACTTGGCAGAATAGGCTGAAGGAGCTTGAGAACCTAATGTTAAGACACTCCGTTCCACTTTCTGCCAAATTTGAGGCATTACGTATTGAGTGGCGAAACTAAACGCCGCGATTTGCCTTGTTACCAGAGCAAAAAAATGAAACATTAAATATTTAATTTGAAAACATTAAATATTTGATTTCCTCGAGTAGCGATCGAACACAAAACCTGTCGTTTGCCGCAAGCGCCGCTGCGCTGCGACGGTTTCAATTTCTACATTTTTTTATTAAAATTAGCGTGTACATAGCATATATATCTTTTACTATAATAACATGTTATTTTATAAGTAATAAATTATGTACCGTAGGAAATAACGATTACAGCAATAACCTGCAATAATCTTTATAGCAGTATATTTTAATAAATAATTAACTATGCTACAAAAGTATTATACAATAAATTACTATATTATATAAATTCTCACAAATCAAAGTAAACAGAAATATAAAATTTCATTTTATGGTACGTAGTCACTATTAAACAATGGTTAAATACTTTTTGCTTCAGATACAACGTGAATGATTAAATTATTACACATAAAAATAAAATGACCTTCGCAGCTAGATTTGCAAATGTGATAGCTCAACTTATGTTTCTTACAATTAACAAATTATTTTAATGTTATATTAACAATATAAATGATATATATAATACAACAAGAAAAAGTTGTTAATATAATATATATAATATAACTAATATTATATATATATATATATATATATATATATATATATATATATATATATATATATATATATATATATATATATATATATATATATATATATATATATATATATATATATATATATATATATATATATATATATATATATATATACATATATATATAATAATATAGCATAAATGATATATATAATATTCCAAGAAAAAGTTGTTAATATAATCACTTACAATATAGAATTTTCGATACGCTTTCTACAACAAAAAAGAATATTCTAGAAAATTATACCAACAATATTATAGCGTGCGTATTTATTGGATTTATTATATATACATTCTTTGTAAACAGTTGCGAGTACCACCTTTCGATGGAAGCAATGTGACCTGTTTTTCCTTATTTTAATCTTTATCTCGATTATTTTTATAAAAACACAAAAAAAAAACACATACATTTCTTGATAAAATCTTTTCAAATTACTCGTTTTTATGTTAATTAAATGTTAATAGTCAAAAGATATTACAAATACGTACCCATTTTAAAAACGTATCCTTAGTTCAATAACTTCGAGACTAGTTTCGAATCAACGTTGTATTAAAGTAATAAAATTGTACAAAAGCATAGAATACACAGTCGTATCTTGAAGAAAACTAAAATTTCCAACATTAAATACAAATTATAATTTATAACGTCATTACTTTAAATTAAGTGAACGCGAAATAGCTTTATCGGCGTTAGTTAACGACACTGTCTAATTAAACACTGTTTGAAACGCGGACCATCTGAACAAGCAGAAAACATAACGCAGCAACAAAGGAAGTTAATAATTAAAGTGAAAATGTCACTATAATTTTAACTTAAAACTTTTATAATTACGTAAATAATATAAAATCTCTTTCTTATAACGATAATTAAAAACGAAAACACAAACACACAATTCCCGCCAAAATCACACAAAACTGTCACAGATTATATAAAATGTCAACACGTTCGAATATTCATAGTGGATTATTTTTAATTTTTAAAATATCTATAAAACACGGTATTGGCGGACGGAGTGAGCTCGTCGAATGAGGTTTCACTGCATTCGCAATGATCGAAGTAACTTCGTGCGATATAAATAGATTAAAAACCGCGTCGTCTCAAAATAAGCTTTTAGGTATTTGTTTTATATAAATTACTACTTAATATTTTTTTTATCATTTCATAGTAAATAAGGTTAAATAAGGATTATAATTCAAAAGATTTTATTATTTAAGTCCACACTATTAAGATTATATAGCACGACTTTATTTAATTTTATTTGCAAAAATTATATTTATTAATCATCTGGCTTGATTCTGGTCAATTTAGGAATTAAATTTAACTTTAAATTAACTTTTTTTATAAATACTGATATTGAGTGGCTTTATTTATGGTCGAAAATAATTTATTGTTAAATAAGTCAAGCTCTTGATTAGCCGAGACAAACTCTAAGACTTTTATATTAATAACGTCTAGGTCCGTTTTTATTTCCGGTCCGCAATTACGTCACTTTCTTGTTTCTCTTCCTTTATACAATAAATAAGAAAAAATGTTATAAATAAAATATTTTTATTTATTCGATATTTTTAATTTAAGCACCCAGCTTCACGCTGTATTATACACACTTGACATGGCATGGTAAATAGAGAAAACTTGGGAACCTAATATTAAGACGTTCCGTTCCTACCTTTGAATTTATTTAACATTGTTGAGTGGCGCAACTCAACGCTGCGCTTTGCTTTGTGACCAAAGCGAAAAAAAGGAAAACATTATACCCCTATAGGAAGATAGGCAGTAGGACACTCCGTCCTACATATTCGGCCTTAACTTCGGAACTCAACATGGTATTAATATAATTTGATTATAATCTAATAAACATTATCTCGGACGGGCATCGTATCCACAACCGTTGCGTTTAGAAAGACGCTTCTAAGACGCTGTGCCAGTGCACCAAGATGAACTCAATTGATATGTATTTATGTAATATTATTTTATATTATATCTGTTTACGTAACTGAGTAAATATTTATACGTATGAATATTTTCAAAAACACGTAAAACCAAAAAATCTATTGAATAATGTATAATGGAAATATCTTCAAACAATATGTAAGTTATAAGATTCTTACAAAGTATTTTTAAAACTGGTTTTACAAAAACATTTCTATTTTCCGATTTACTAACACAAAAGTGATCATTAACTTAACTGACATTAAATAAAATGCATTTGGCGTGAATTTAATATCAATTAATATGACTTAGCGCTGTTATTTTAACATTTTTGCCTTTAAATATTCACATTATAGTATATGTTGTTAATATAAAGTCTTAACTATATTATGTTTATGACTATAGTGAACTTTAAACTCAAAATGTAGGCATGATTTACCTCCAGCCATTTTGCAATGGATAATAAAAATATATACAAATTATAATTACGTCATATTAACATATCGATATTATTTTTATTTATGTTCTTATATACTATTTATTAATGACATATTTTTTATAACAATTCTAAATATTTTTGAATTTGTCATACTTTATGGAGCAACACACACAAAGGGCACATGTGTACATATCCCGTACAGTTTACGAGTTACAACACTTAAGTAAGCATACCTAACAATGTAAAGAATCATGTATAATTTTTTTTTTTCAATTTAAATAAATTTAAAAACACGGAAAAATTCTTAGCTTAATATGTTACCATCACCCTTGATATTTATGCTATGAAATTAAATAAATATAATTCATTTACTCACTGCAAATTAACAAGATATTATAAAAACCTGTTTCTAAAATAATAAATGATAGAAATTAAGTACCTAATATTATAACTACATTAGTTATAATAATTATAATTTGAATGCAAATTAAATTTGAATGCAAAAGTAGTAAAATAAAAAATATATTTTATCAACACATAAATTTCTTGGCAGTATACACTATGATCATAGCTTGGCTGACCCCTACAATAATTAAATAGCTATATATATATATATATATATATATATATATATATATATATATATATATATATATATATATATATATATATATGTATATATATATATATATATATATATATATATATATATATATATATATGTATATATATATATATATATATATATATATATATATATATATGTATATATATATATATATATATATATATATATATATATATATATATATATATATATATATATATATATATATATATATATATATATATATATATATATAAATAGCTATATATATAAGTACGTACGTTACACAAAAAGCTAAACAAGTATATAAAACAAGTATATTTTTCTTTCGATTCCTTTTTAAAAAAAAATACTGAACATATTTATTGCAGTTCAGTCACAAATGTGTAATAAGTAAAAAGATAACATTCTAGTTTGATACTCGCACTCGTAACTCGTAAAGCGAGGCGAGAGGCAACTGGCGCGCGGCTACGCGCAACGCCGCACGTTCATTGCGTTGACTTGTGACTCAGCGGCTGAATGAACAAATGTTTTTAACTAAAAATCATTTCATTATATATAATGATATAAAATTTTTGTTAAAATTATAAAGTTTCATGTGAAACAATAATAATAATAAATTATTGAGTGAAATAATTTAAGAACCATTTGAGAATTTTCAAGGTTTTAAATTTATGAGATAATAATTTTATGTGAACGTCTAGCAAGTTTATGTATGTCTTAATTAATGTTTTACTGTACATATTTTTAAATAAAATTTTAAGTAAAAAAAATAAGAATAATTAAGTACGTATTAAATATTTTTAATGATTTTGTTTCTTTAAAAAATATATTAAATTACATAGTTGTTAAAATTTGTTAAAAATGCATTAATCAAGTAAATAAAACTTAAAAAAAAAACAAGTTTCTATAATTTAATTAAATTTCATTATGGCAGTTTCTTTTGCACCATTCGATTTTTTCGTGTAAAAAAGTTACCTTCGCTATAATGCGCGAGGCATTAACAAAGTGACGACTTGCGGCCATTTTGTTGAACGCAATAACTAATAATATAACATGTAAGACGCAGTGCGTGCAGCGTTTAATTAAATCAATACATTAAATATTTTAAACGGACATTACAAGCTAAATTTTGTATTTAAAAAAAAAGAACATAATATTTGAAAGATGTTGCAAAAGAACAAAGAACACATGGCGAATGAAACTAAATTTTAACCTAAACTTTAAACAAAAACAAAAGGTATTTAAATAAAAATATATTCAATAGATAAGTAATTATGTAGGTTCATAACAAAAACTAAATGATTATTATCAATTTCAACGTCGCCGCTCTTGCAGCTTCGTAACAAACAAGACGAACAAGTCCGCGAATATTAATTTTAGTACAGCAATGAGTGTTACATATACATCGATGGATTTACATAAATATGTCATACTGTATATAGTTTTGAGGCGTCAGTGTATAGATGTCGGTGAGCAAGTGTAGGAAAGTGTACGGACGGTATGGGCCGGCCCCTCGCGTCGATTGAGTCACGAACGTACCCGCCACTGCATTCTTCTACGATAATTCAAATGGCGGCATTTTCATTATTAATAATGTCCATTGCGGTATTACATTAGCTGTCTCCGCTAGTTGAGGATAGCAACGGGTAATGGATTGTTCAATATACAAATGTGTGATATTTTAGTTTGTGTGGCAAATGACGCGACACGTAGCTTGGTCGCGTTTTTGTCAGCACAGATTATTGATATGAAAAGTATTTGCGGTGATGAAACAATATTAACACGGGTATCACAAGAAATTATAATGATTTAACGTTTAATTTTTTTAATTTAAATACATTGCCAACAATAAATTGAGAAAAGACGCAGGAATTTTCCTTATTCGATAATTATCTGTGATAACGAGTCCATTTTATCTTAGATGCCTTATTTAATATTAACAATGAAAAACGTGAGTTATTTAAAAATATATTTTTTAAACCTTACGTAATTTTTAGTACAAATAGTACCTACAAATGACGATGACGTTGCGCAATGTGCGGTAGCAAAATACAAAAACAGAATCATATTAAACATACACTTCACGCAGACTTAAATTAATTATTATAATGTTGCAATAGGTTAAATATAAATTATAAAGTGGCCAATGTAATTACTCTCAACGCGGTCTTCGCCCGCAAATAGATTTAATTTTTTCTGTCCTTGAACAAAGATCTCTATTCTTTAAGCGGTTCCGTTAATTACTCGAAAGCGACTGTATTATTTCGTTTACAACCAAACATTTAATATTTAATAAATATTAAAAAAGAAAAACAAATTAAAAAAAAAATAACGCAAAAATAATTAACATTAATTGATAATATTTCAGCACAGAAGGCCGTACGCAGTTTTGTCGTTAACAACTACTAATAAAAAAAAAAAGAATCAACGAGTAAAACAGTTATATAAAATTAGACAGCCGCCTAAATATCATCTGCATACATAGCTGACGTCACTGCAGATAGTGTACTTGAAAATAAATAAGTAGTTAATAAGTAGAATAGTTCATAGAAAAAGCATAAAATATAGAGTCAAATTACATTAGCGGTGCAAGATGACGCCCAGTTGCGAGGCAAGGATAAATACACACAATGCGACGTGTTATATAGCGTAGAGACGTTGTTATCGTCGGATTAATGGCGACCAACGCCATTCATATCATAATATAATTAGATATCCATAAATATCAATCGCAAAAAATGAACATGAAAGTTGATTAAAAAATAAAGCAAAAATTAAAATATTTTGCGTCCAGCCGAAATAACCGTCAAAGATAAATTTCCGCACGAGCGCGCCGTCTTCCGCGTAAAATGGCAAAAGTGTATTTAATACAAAATGGCGGTGATATATATATTAGATAAACAACTAATATTGGCGTTAATATTATCATATTAGCTTCAACCGGGTACATTTGGGAAACAAAGAGCATAATAACGCTAGAACCGCAAGTCGACCGGTCGGCGGCAGACGGTGTGTACAATACTCTCGACGAGTTGTGGCCGCATCGATGATAAATTTTCTGTACTCCAGCGCATTGTTCTCTCAACAAGAAAATAATTAAAATTAATAAAAATTCTAAAACGATATTTGCGCAGCCATACAGTTAATTCAAAACGGCCACGACTGTTCGAGCGTACTGTGCAGTAACCTACCGGCGGCCAGTTTCTCCGCCAGGCCGAGCGCCTGCCAGCCAGGCACCACGCTCTCGCAGACCTCCTCCCAACTCCTCGTCTTCTCCGCCCGGTCACCATAATTCATATGATTGGTGTCGTACAGACAAGGCCGCTTCTGTACTTCGGATACGATCAACCCGCTCTTAATACCATCCCCGTCTCTATTGCGTACCATTGTTTATTTAATAAAAGTTTACGTATAATTATAGTTGAAAATTCGTGTACGCGGTATGTGAGAGCGCAGTACGCGGTTCACGTCCGGATGCCCGCGTCAAACTGGCGGGTCGAGCGGTGCGGCGCAACATGGCCGCCGTCGGTACGTATAGGTGTTAGCTCGTTGCGATATCTTCCTCGCGCTAATAAATAAATAAGATGCACGTTCATTTATATGTGAATTAACATCCGAAATTCCTTTTGTAATAGAATTATAATATCTTATAGCAACACGAGTAAATACGTAAATTTAGTATATAAATTTAAAAATTAAAGCTAGAACAAAGTGTTTTATTATCATGTTACGTTTGTCTGGATAGTTATTGCAAATGCGACGCGAACTTGAATCAAAACGGACGTTAGACAGACGATTTATCAACAAATTAATTATAAATCTATTTTCAATAATTTTACGAATTATTTTAGTTTTGCCCTTACGCAACAATACAATCACAATGAGCGTAATCTAAACTGATAGCGAGGCGGTCGGCGTTCGGACGGTAATTTTAACAGAATAAGTAAGTATAATGTATAAACATATCGGGTGGCGATACAAGTCAACTTTCATTTAATTTTAGCGCTCTAGAAAACCTAGGTGCCATTCGAGTTTTGCGCTCGAACAATGGTTGATTCTGCTTTTAAAAATAATTAATTATAAGTGAATTATATCCAAAAAAAAAAAAAATAAAATAATCAACGCGCGGCGTTGAATTCCGCCGTTCAACAAGCAATGTCTGAATAAGTTCCCTTTGCTTACTGCTATATGCTAAATATATGGCGTGATATTAAAAAAAAATTAACCCCAGTTCGTTGTCCCACACGTAACTGTACTATTATAATAAAAGACAATTACCTTAATTATATGGACTTTATATTTTGATGTTGTCCAAATAAAATAGTAAAACATATTATGAAAACATTTCTTATAAATAATCTGAATATTCCAATTTGAGATCTGTCGTGGCGCAGCGGCGCAAACACGTGAATGTAAACGACAGGTTGTGGATTCGATGCCCACTAGAGGAAATGAAATATTTAATATTTTCAATTTAAATATTTAATGTTTTTATGTCTTCGCTTTGGTATCAAGCGGGGCAAAGCGTGGCGTTAAATGTCGCCACTTAACACGCAATGCCTCAAATTCGGCGGAAAGTGGGGAACGGAAGTGGAACGGAGTGTCTTAACACTAGGTTCCCATGTTCCCTTTGTCTATCTTACCATGTGCGGGATACAGCGTGAAGCTGAGGGACAGAGTGGTTGAGGAATATTCGAAAATCCGCAAGTTCTTTGGTTATTTGGAAAGTTAATTTATTGATCTCAACTAATTAGCTTAATGATCATTAACGTAATGTGCCACACGCGTAAATTAAACACTAAAGTACCTCACAATAACATTATAATGACAAAATAAATATTGGACATACTCTATTATATAAAATGCATGTTCTTTAAACGAAAGAGGATCTAAACATTTACCCCGGGCGGGGCTCGAACTCGTGACCTCTGAGCTGTGACGCAAAACCAGTTGTGACCGCGCCAACTGCTCATTAAACCTCCTTTAGATTGCTTTCTTTACAATAATCTTTGAATGAGATGTTGGAATGATGAATTTCAATATTGAAATATATATTGTAGTATATAGGTTTTACTTACGAAAAGTGGGGAAGGGTAGTGGAACGGAGTGCCTTAACACTAGGTTCCCAAGTTCCCTCTGCCTACCCTGCCATGTGCGGGATACAGCGGAAAGTTCAGTGAGTGAGTAGGTTTTATTTGCTGTAATCTTATGGTATATAGCATATAATAAATAATTCAATTCCCGCTCAGAGAAACTACAGTTATACGTAAAAATACTTTAATTTTCGTGAACTACTGCAAAATAGCTGCCCAAATAAAGTGCGGCGTTGAGTTACGCAATATATCACCTTTTAATTAATCAGAAATTGAAAAACTGAAAAAAATAATAACTAATTTAAGATTAAAAATATAACGTTCATATATTATTTTTAAGGGATCAAGATCATAAATTGTAAGGTTTCTTCTAAGTTTCATTAGAAAGGGTTGCTTGGGTTACAAGGTGGAGCACCTGATGTTAAGAACCTGTTTTAATTGTTCAGTTGTTTCTATACTCGCTGCGTCGATATTGAACCGAATTCACAATATTATATCAGTATTAAATAGAGTAATATTAGTTTATGTTAAAAAAACAACATATTTTTTCAAGCCTGCGTCATAAAAACACGTGTTTATGCTAACTGCATTAATTATTATTTTTATCTGTTAATCTGTTATCTTCACGCTGTATCGCACACGGCAGGGTACACGACATAGGGAACTTGGGAACCTAGTTTTAAGACACTCAGTTCTGTTCCCCATTTATCGTCGAATTTGAAATATTGTATATTAAGTGCGGATTCTAACGCCACCTTTTGCCCTGTTCCAAGAGCAAACAAATAAAAATTTTAAATATTTAATTTCCTCGAGTTGATATCGAACTTACAACCTAGCTATAACGTTAACAGCCACACGGGCACAAGCGCGCAAGCTGCGTATATATAGCTGCTGCACAGGTATCAATAATTTAATTTTTAAATAAATAAAATGTACATTTTCATCTAGATAAATAAATTTAAAATATAGAGCTACAGTGATTTCCATGCTTCCTTAGAAACGATGCAGTAGAAAGGGATGGCTTGCTGATATTTCAGACACGTTCGTGGTTTCGCCAGCTTAAGCTATATAAATATTTATTCTCCAAACTTAAAAACAATTTGTATAGATCTGAAATCTATAACTATAACAGTCAAATAAAAAAAGGTGCAGTAGATTTTTTAAATTAAAATACTTTAAATTAATACAGCGTTTTCATTATGAACACTTTAAAATAAACGAAGCACTAAATGTTAAAGAATTTTTTCCAAAATACTATAGTCTATACTCTATTTAAATCCATTAAGGCCGGTAATCGAGAAAGAGAGAGATCAAAAAGGTACCGGTGCCGTAAACGCAGATTGTTGCGTTTGCAATGATGACACAAGTGCGTACTCGATAACACTTAGAAAATTTCTTCCATCTTCTATGTATTACTATTTTTTTAAAAGTTGTATGATAATGACCACTCAATCTCCATTCCCTCGTAAATGTGTCTATCCAATAGATTTGTTTATTTTTATGCCTTTTTTTCTTTTTAAAAGAAGTATTACAGCATGAATGTGCTATGGGCTTAAGTCATTTTTGAGAGCACAGCCGCTTTGCATAAACGCTCAGACAAACAGACAAAAAATAAAGAAAAAACATTGTTTTGGGTATCTATTACATCAATAAATTCGTTATTATATGGCAAATAAAAAATATTTGCCATATACAGACAACAATGAATCACAATCTTATCTTAAATCACGCAAAATATTTCTTATATATTTTCGGAATTTTGCGATAGTAAAAAATAAATAAATTAATTCATTAAAAAAACTAAATTAATTCTTAAAAAAAAATTAAATTTATTAATAAAAAACAACTAAATTCTTTTATGATATTCAGAGAACAATGAGTTATAATTTTGTTATACGTATAGATTTTATATATACATATATATATATATATATATATATATTTTCTGAATTATGCCATACTAAAAAAAAATAATCATCCAAATGAATCTTGCATAGTAATTTAATTGGAACTTACATAGTACTAAGTATATTAAATAAACGATACCTAAAATATAAATCGCTAAGCCACAATAATTTAATAACAAAATCGTCAATGTTAAATGAATCATCGTCGCCCCGCAATGACTTCGTCACTCGTTGTTACACTAGTTCAGCGCTAATAATAAAAACAAGTGCATATATATATATATATATATATATATATATATATATATATATATAGATATATAGATATATATATATATATATATAATATATATATATATATATATATATATATATATATATATATATATATTATATATATATATATATATATATATATATATATATATATATATATATATATATATATACTATATATATATATATATATATATATATATATATATATATATGTTTAATTTACAGCTTTTAAAGCTTAATAAATACATAGATATTTATTGCTTTTAAAATTAAATACAATAAAAAAGTGTCTAGAGGCTTGTCGAGGTGCAGAGGCGCAGAGCGTGCGAAAGGTTGTGGGTTCGATCCCTACTCGATGAAATTAAATGTATAATTTCAATTTTCTACTCACGCAATGCCTTTAATTAGACAGAAAGTGGAGAACAAAACGGAGTGCCTAAACAATAGGTTCCAAAGTTCTGACTACCCTGCCATGTGCAGGATACAGCGTGGAGCATCCGATAAAATCTTTATTTACTATATTTATATACCTATTTTTTGATAGCGAAAAAATACGCAAAGTTAAACGTTTATTTCAAGTATCATTGTGACTCGTATAAATGTTAACAATTGATCAAAAGAAGTGTCCCGCCACGTTTCTTGCTTGAGTTCTTCTCAGTTGTGGGGCAATAACTTTAGTGGACCGGTGTTAAATTATTTGAAGTAAAACAAAATTAAACTTACAACTTCTTTTAAACAAAAATATTTAAATATGAACTTGATTCACTCATTAATGTATGTTAATTAAGAGAAATTCTTTACAGAAAGCCCTAATCAATGGTTTATGTCACCGAATAAGACTAACTCTGATATTTTAAATATAAAGATTTATAGTGAAAGTGCGTTCAAAACTTGCGAAAAATTTAATGACATACGCGCTATAATAAAATGAAAAGCATATGGAGATCCTTAAGACAATCATCTTTACAATGTGTATAAAAATTGTAAAACCTGTACGATTTTACACACACACACACACACACACAATATGTATGGGTGTGTGTGTGTCTACGTCGAAATTCTTATACCCTTGTTACAACATAAATTAGTTGTAATAGGTGTATTAGAATTTCGACGTAGCTTGATAAGAACGTATGGTTTAGTTGGTCAGAGCGCTTGGACGGTTTACAAGAGGCGCGGGTTCAAAGCCTGCTACGTTTAAATTTTAATATTCAAATTTTAAATTTAGTATTTACTTTCCTAAGTGTGGAATAACACTTCAAAAATAATAAGAATATTTATCATGAGTCTATACAGACAATGTTACAGCTCAGTGTGACCAATAGAATTGCAATATCAAAATAAGCTGAAAGCGTTGCGTAAAAACGGTAGAAATTACGCATCAATTATATAAGTATGATGAAATTGTTAATGATAATCTACGGTATCCATTTTTATGTTATGCTGGTGACAAAAAACAAACATTTCGTACATATTTAAAGGGCAGAAAATTTTCTTACAAAAAATGATGATAACCTTGTTATGACTTTTATGAATCTCCATTCAAATATATTTTCTAAGCATTTATTTACATTTATATTGTTTATGGAGCAAATATACTTTAAATATATACAAATCTGTAACGGTTTTAAAATATTGATGAAATGCAACCATCAACAAGTTCTATTTTATTATATCTAAAACAATCAGACACCCCATAGAAATTACGGTTCTGTTACGATATTCGCCTTGAAATCAAAGTATTAAAAGAAGTATATTTGTAGTCTCTTATAAGGACGCTTTATTCAGATACAGATACCCCAAATGACTCGGCAGAGTTGTTCTGCGGTATTTCATTATATATTATAATTTAGTTGGACTGTTATAGTCGTTCATAATTTTTTTTATGGGAAAGACGGCAAACGAGCGTACGGGTCACCTGATGGTAAGTGATCACCGTCGCCCACTGCCCCGTGTACCTCCAGAGGAGCTACAGGAGCGTTGCCGTCTTTTAAGGTGGATGGGCACCGGGGCCCGGCATTACCTATAATGCGAAATGCAGTGGCCGATGCCACTACTTAACGCCGGTTTTAAATGCCGGGGTTGGTGATAATCCGGTCGAGTCTGTCCATGCGTGTTGTCATTGCTGACAACGTGACTCTCCCACACGTACTTTAGTCGCTTCTTACGACACCTTACGACACTTAGTACCAGGGTGGTCCTATTCTAAGGCGGAACCACACGGCTTTGAATCATGTTTCAGTACTCACAAATTTCATTGGGAAATACTTTTCATACTCAACTTATCGTTCTGCTTAAAATGTGGTAAGCCTTTATAATCAAATATAGCCCAGGTCCTGACCAGGCCTAATAGCTACACAATAAAGAAAATCTTTCAAATCGCTCCAGTAGTTCAGAAGGTGGTTCTCGTAAAGACAGACAGAAAAATAAAAAATATAAAATTTCTTTGTATATTTATTATATTACTTATTTTTGCTCAGCTTCACGCTTTATTCTGCACATGGCACACATGCACATGGTAGGCAGAGGGAACTTGGAAACCTAGTGTTAAGACACTCCGTTTCTCTTCCGTTCCCCACTTTCCGCCGAATTTGAGGCATTGCGTGTTGAGTACCCGAACTCGACGCCGCGTTTTGCCTTGTACCAGAGCGAAGATATGAAAACATTAAACATTTCAATTGAAAATGTTAAATATTTCATTTCCTCGAGTGGGGATCGAACCCAGAACCTATTGCGACAGGTCTCAAGGTTAATTGTTAATAAAGTATTTGTGGCATAGTTTTTTCTTTACACTTAAGAGCTACAAACTATATTTGATAAATGAAAATCGTAGCACGAATTATATTTTGATTATATTCATATCGTGATGTTCATAATTATGCTGTCACCTCTATCTGCACAACCAGCGCGTCTTCTTGTTAACAAATAACTACAATTTTATTTATTTTTACTGATTTTAAAGTGTTAATTCACATTTTAGGAAAGGGAAATACTTGTTCAGAAAACGTATAGATGGAAAGTTTCCGATACGTTTAAATTTTATATGATTTCGAAAGAAGTTTGTTTCCCAAGTTCCAAGTTCCCTCTGCCTACCCTGCTGTGTGCAGGATACA
Organism: Eueides isabella; assembly: GCA_019049475.1. Lineage (NCBI taxonomy): Eukaryota > Metazoa > Arthropoda > Insecta > Lepidoptera > Nymphalidae > Eueides > Eueides isabella. The sequence continues at coordinate 2,412,410 of CM032409.1, read as the reverse complement.
GAGTGAAGCTGAGAAAAAAAAACACGTAAAGGAAAAGCTTTGGATTTCTTTTAACAAACATTCTATGAATAGAGGAGTATAAAATTCAGCATATCTAATGTTTACATAGTAAAGTAGTAAGGAGTAGTTCAGAGATTGGACAAAGAAACTACATTACAATAAGGAAACGTAGCACAAATTATTATGATTTTTTTTTTATGGAAAAGACGGCAAACGAGCGTACAGGTCACCTGATGGTAAGTAATCACCGTGGCCCACGGCCCCGAGTAACTCCAGACAAGCTACAGGAGCGTTGCCGTCCTTTACGGTGGAAGGGCACCGGGGCCCGGCATTACCTAATGCGAAACGCAGTGGCAAAAGCCACTACTTAACGCCAGTCTTAAATGCCGGGGGTGGTAATAATCCGGTCGAGTCTGCCCATGCGTGTTGCCATTACTGGCAACGTGACTCTCCCACACGCACTTTAGTCGCCTCTTACGACACCATCAGTACCAGGGTGATCCTATTCTAATCACACACAACATACACGTTGTTATAACAACGCGTATTCTACGAGTGAAGACGTCGTCTAGTCAAAAGGTCTAGAATAGACATTCCCAAACTTTTCTTGATCATGGATCACTTTGTATAACTATTTCGGTTATTAAGAACCACTGGCATATTTAATTAGTACAATACATTGATATATGTGTACTTATTTCGCTCAATCAATGTACATAAAAAAAAATTATATCTGACTAAGAAAACGACCCAGTTGAAGGCAAATGTATCGTTATCACCACTTCTCGGTCCTTCGAGCTACAGCTAACCGGGCTCCTATATTTAAAAGCGTTCGCTGACCACATTTTGGTTTCTGCGGACCACTGGTTGAGAACCATTGGTCTAGCATGGGAGAGCTGCAATGATTTTTTTATGAATTATTTTTAATATGACTAAGGATAATAACTAGACGTCTAAATCCTTAGACGCAAAAGGTTTGGTCTGACGCAATTTTAGATATAAAGTAAAAAAAAATCAAATTATTAAGAAGTACTAAACTTAAATTTAAAAAACGTATAAATATTTTGAACGAAGTAGGATTTGAACCCGCGCCTCTTGAAAACCGTTCAAGCGCTCTGACCAACTAAGCCATTCGTTCACATCCTGCTTCGTTCACCAGAACGTGTGTGTGTGTGAAAGTGGAACAACACTTTAAAAAAAATAGTAAAAATAATAAGAAGTAATTAATTAAAAGCCAGTGCAGCGTTCCTGTGCTCATCACAACCTCCGCTTCTGTTCAGGAGAAGCATATATGCTTTCAGTTTATTCAGTTAATTTTATTTTTACGTTAATTTTTATATATTTATACTTCAATCCTATTGGCTGTTTTTTGGTATTCTTGCTTATTATTTAGTTATCAATATATTAAAATATAATTAGAGGCCTGTCGTGGCGCAGCGGCACAAGCGTGTGACTGTAACCGATAGGTTCTGGGTTCGATCCCCAGTCGAGGAAATGAAATATTTAATATTTTCAATTTACGCCGTATGTTCCGCCACTCAACACGCAATGCCTCAAATTCGGCGGAAAGTGGGGAACAGAAGTGGAACGGAGTGTCTTAACACTAGGTTCCCGGGTTCCCTCTGCCTACCCTGCCTCGTGCGGGATACAGCGTGAAGCTGAGTAGAGTAGAGTTCAATATAATTATGCTCTGCGCGGCAAATTTTGGTAAAGCAATAGAAAAAAAATATACCTTATGTCTAAGCTCAAAATGTATAATAATTATAACAATTATTATTATTATTAATATACAATCCATACGTGTCATCAGTGACCTTTGATTGGTTAATAGAAAACATTACGGATATTTGTGTAAAAATAATTTAACATATTAAATAAAAAATAATTTAACATAGTTCCATAAATCGTTATTACTGGCATACAAAGTCGTTTTTAATCGATATAACTCGAATATTTACTTTATATATATATATATATATATATATATATATATATATATATATATATATATATATATATATATATATATATATATATATATATATATATATATATATATATATATATATATATATATATATTTGTCTTAAGTAAGGTAAATTAGTTAAGTAACATACGTACAACTCTTACAATAATATTCTCGTAAAAATCAGCATTCGGATGTAGCTGTACCGGTTTAATATCAATCGAACGCTAATTGTTAAACAAGAAATTCTTCTCTTTTAATATTGATATATGTAGTTCCTTTAACTTAACCTTTAGGTACTTATAATAAATCTGTAACTTGTGATTTCGTTTTCTTCACTCTGGCAACAAGGCAAAGCGCGGTGTTGAGCTCCTTTACTTAAAACTCCCCCCGAATTCAATGGAAAGCGAGAAACGGCACGGAGTGTCTTAATATCAGGTTCCCAAGTTCCCTCTGATTACCCTGCCAAGTGCGGGAACTCACAGTGTACAGCGTGAAGCTGAAAAACAAATGCTCCATTCTTACTGGCAACAAATCTCGACATGTGGGAAATTCGCATGCATTAAAAAACATATTAAAATTATTCAGTAATTATTTAAACGGTAAAAAATAATATATTTCTAAATTCCCACGTAAATTGTAATGTTATGAAATTTAATGTGATGTAACTTAAAATAATTTCATTTTACAAAGTTTTTTTTATAAAAAAAGTAATTAGAACTAAAGTAAATTTTTATAGAGTTAAGACTCACTCTACTCAGCTTCACGCTGTATCCCGCATGTGGCAGGGTAGGCAGAGGGAACTTGGGAACCTAGTGTTAAGACACTCCGTTCCATTTCCGTTCCCCACTTTCCGCCGAATTTGAGGCATTGCGTGTTGAGTGGCGGAACTCAACGCCACGTTTTGCCCTGTACCAGAGCGAAGGAATGAAAACATTAAATATTTAAATTTAAAATATTAAATATTTCATCTCCTCGAGTGGGGATCGAACCCACAATCTATCCGTTACAGTCACACGCTTGTGCCGCTGCGCCATGAGAGGCATCAAAGTTAAGAAATTCAAATAGATCAAATAAAAAGAAATCAGCAACTCGCAAGTCGCTGTCGCGCGTCGCATTAATTTACCTATTGAATATGTAAGGCAACGGACAATAACAAACATACCTACAACTTGTAAAATTTTAAATTTTTCCACTAATTTTTAATAATTAACCATAATAAAATTTTATTATTTTAAGTATGAAAAGCTCTAACTGTAGCTTTCTTTTTTATCATAATTGTAGGTCAACGGGAATCAACTAAATATTACAATTATTTGGCGAATTATATACAACAATCAGAGAAAACTAAATAAATTAACGCTGGCTGCTTTTATTTACAATGATTTAAAAACTTACAATATCACTTCCAACGAAACATAGTATTTACCTCATTCATATAAGTATAGATATGATGTATGTAGGTACTTATATGAACGCAAGCGGATAGACTTATTATATATAATTAAAGCTTCAATACAGCTGTAACGACACAAAAAAGCCATGATTGATTTATCCTAGGTGTATTGCTGGTATTGTTTAAATTCATTATTAATAGACAAAACGCAGCGTTAAGTTCCGCCGCCTTACAAATTATATGTATACTATGTCGAGGCCTGTTGTGGTGTAGAGGTATTCAATTTCCATTTCTTTCAGATTTGTGGCAATGCGTATTGAGTGGCGGAACTCAACGCCGCGCTTTGCTTTGTTTCCAGAACAAAATTTAATTTTCATTCATTTGAAAATACGAAATATTCAATATTTTAATTTCTCTGTAACTAAAATTATAATGAGGAAAAGTGGAATTATTATCAACATATCCTCTGTGTATTCTGTATGAGAGAACGCATCTCTAGATCGCGTGTAGGGGACACGTAATTTAGTACTTTATGTAACAATAAAGTTGAGCGAAACGAAATCAAACTACACTGAGTTAGGAATATTTTAGTTAAATTACTAGTAAAAGCTTGTTCCATGTACTCGTAGTACACTAAAACAAAGTATGAAGTTACATACAAAATTGTAGATACACAATATATTTGCATGTCAATATTTAATTTAAACTCTAACCAACAAAGCCATTCGTTGAACGAATGGCTTAGTTGGTCAGAGCGCTGGAACGGTTTTCCAGAGGCGCGGGTTCAAATCCTGCTTCGTTCAAAATTTTTATACGCTTTTAGCTCTGTTACCGGCAGCAATACGTATTTGTTCTTTTTCATTTATTTCTTTAATAGATTCTTGTTACTCCTGTTTATTTGGTTGGTTGTTAAGGTGAATAACGTTCTGTCAAGACCCTTTAAGCCACAAAAAGGGGTTAGACAAGGATGTATTTTATCTCCGATACTCTTCAACATTTACGGGGAATATATAATGAGTCGAGCCTTAGACGGTTGGTAAGGTGGAATATCCGTAGGCGGCAAAAAAAATCAAAGCCTGAGATACGCAGATAATATTACACTATTTGCATCGTCTGAACAAGAACTGGCTGAACTTCTTTCTAGAGTGGAGAAAGAAAGTATATCAGCCGGCCTCACTATAAATATATCGAAGACCAAGGTGATGGTAGTAGAGAGATTTGGCTCACTAATTCGCTCCAACGAACTCAGAGATCTTGAATTTGTTGATCAGTTCTTATACCTTGGCTCTCTACTTACCAGCGAGGGTGGCAGTGATAAAGAAATCTGTAGAAGAATCCAAATGTCCAAAGCAGCGATGACTAAACTCACTAAGATATGGAAAGACCGTAATATCTCGCGTAAAACCAAAGTCAGGCTAGTACACACATTGGTATTCTCAATTTTCTTGTACGGAGCCGAATCTTGGATGATAAGAAAGTCAGAAAGGACGAAAATCGACGCTTTCGAAATGTGGTGTTGGAGGAGGATGTTGCGAATTCCGTGGACTGCGCACCGAACCAATTCGTCAATTCTTAGAGAGTTCGGCATAAACTGTAGACTGTCTGCGGTTTGCTTCCAACGTGTCCTTAAATACTTCGGACACGTCGCTCGCAGAAACCCTGATAGCCTGGAGAAGCTGACGGTTGTTGGCCAAGTCGACGGGAAAAGACCTCGCGGTCGCTCAACTATCCGTTGGTCAGATCAAGTAAAGACGCTCAAAGGCCTGCCAATTACCGAAGCATTAAAGACCGCCGCAGACAGAAAACATGGAAAGGCATAGTGCATAAAGTGATCACCAATGAAAATTCCATCTAGACACGACCTTCAGCAATGAAGATACCGACTAAGAACAAGACTCCTGTTTATAGTGTGAAAAGGTTAAGATCTCAGTTCTACTGCGTTTTCCAGCCATTCTTGGTCACGAAGGAAAACAAAAAAGGCATTTTTTTGCTTCAGCCTGACCAAAGAAAAGTTACTTTCATTTTGAATTGGATTAGGCCAATATAAACATCTTGGGGAGTGGTTTATATATCTATTGCATTTTCACTGGTAAGAGTTATCAAAAGGAATATATTTTGTCAACGAAGCAACAAAATAAACGCTGGAATCGTGAGACCAAATACCAGAAGTCTTAAATAAAACAGCAGTTGACATCGTTGTTGCTTGAATAAAAGCTTTACAAAATAGTTAAACAACTTGTCGCACAGTAACCACCATCCAAGGATTTGTTCGAAGCCATGTTTATACAGCTTAATCGTAGAAGATGCTCAATGGTGTCATAAACACTAACATCAGCAGGTTGAGGGCGTTGCGAAGTGTTTGGTGAAAAACATAAATTTTTAACATCAGTTACGTTCCCATAACAAGATATTCTCATGGTCATTAAGTGTAGTGTTCGGTGAATTGATTTATATAAACAGAGTGTTATTGTTTCTGCGTCTATTTAAAATACTATATAGCAATTAGAAAAAGTACTTTTAAGAAAGTTGTCGCACAATACCGTCGCCATCTTGTGGACGGGATTATAAATAAGGATCATTGTTAATATTAAGTTAGCTGTAAGCTACTAGTTGTACTGATAGGTCATATTGACTAAATAAAGTAGTTTTAAGACTTTCCTCTGGACGTCTCATTTAACTCACCGCTTGACTTTCCTTAATTTAGTATATATATTGAGCATACGTAATGTGTCCGTCCGATAGTCATAATATTGACCAACCTACTGATGCACCACTAAATACAACAAAGCCGCTTTAACCAATCTAGAAACTGTTCAGGTCTCAACCAACCGGAGGCCGCATTCAACATCAACTCAGGTATCATCTTTTTGCGGTCACATTGAAATACCATCATTGGTGACATAATGTCCGGTGGCACCTGAAACTTATTTCGATTGTGACAGTCTTTCCTCGTTCAGCATACAATATTGCACCAACTTGTTTTCTGCCTTTCCTCTAATATTTGATCCGGAGTCAAATAATGCTCGTCGTAAATATTAGTTAAAAATTAAAAAAAGAATAGTAGTAACAACTACCATATTAAAACCAGCAGCTCTTGCAGCCTACGTATTTTTCGGTGTCCTGATTAACAGCTCTGGGTATCTTGTCAAAAAATGTTTCAGTCAGTACTTGCCAGCATCAGCCTTATGATAATAAAATGTATCAGTCTATTTCGTAATGATAGTTGATAAATTATTTGCATATTTTTTTCTGTTGTCAAGTCAAAAATCACCATCTCATCTTCTATTTGCAAAAATACTGGTATAATAGGTCCCAATGGTGCCTGAACATTCTCTATTTTATTCTTGTTTTCTTGAGCTTTTTTCACTTTTCTGTGCAACGTAGTTTCTGGAACTAAAAAGGAGTTCGCAGCCAACATATATCCCATTTACTCACTCACAATCCAAAACCACTTCTATCGCCTTTTTCATCGCCTCCTCTGAACATTTTTCTCGTTCTGTTTTGCTGTTATAATTATATACCCTCCTAAAACAATAATAAAAAATATATAAATAAAATAAAATGGGGCAAGATGGGGGCAAGATGGGGGAGTAACCGATATCCCGTCTTATCCGTAGATTTATTTTGAAATTAATCATCAAATAAAAATAATAAACCTAAACGATAATTCCCAACAAAACAACTTAAATTCAAATTTATTACCGGTTACTCCAATGTATTGTGGATAGAATACACCGAAATACTCCTGAAAATCTCTCCAAATACAAGATTCAACCACAGATATATTTTATATTCAAAGATTTTACCAACATTTAACAAATACGAATTATAAAAACGTATAAACATTTGAACGCAGTGGGACCCGCCGACAATCCGCCGAAATAACCAAACAATAATTATAACAAATAAACCTTTGGGTAGCGGAAATTTGTAAAAATCTTCTTTCAGAAACGTTAACCACATAAATAAGTTGTAACAAGCCTATAAGAATTTCGACGTAACTTAATGAGAAGATTTTGCCGTGTGATCCCGGCTTAGAATAGCATCACTCTGGTACTGATGGTGTCTTAAGAGGCGACTAAAGTGCGTGTGGTAGAGTCACGTTGCCAGCAATGACAACACGCATGGGCAGACTCCACCGGATTGTTACCACCCCCGGCATTTAAGACCGGCGTTAAGTAGTGGCTTTGGCCACTGCGTTTCGCATTAGGTAATGCCGGGCCCCGGTGCCCATCCACCTTAAAAGACGGCAACGCTCCTGTAGCTCCTCTGGAGTTACTCGGGGCCGTGGGCGACGGTGATCACTTACCATCAGGTGACCCGTACGCTCGTTTGCCGTCTCTTCCATAAAAAAAAAAATATGGCTTAGTTGGTTAGAGCGCTTTAAAATCAATATTTTTCTTTTATACGTTTTTAAAATCATTATTTTTCTTTCTTAAGTATGGAATAACACTAAAAATAGAAAAAAAAAACATCAAACTAAATCAAACTATTTGTAATAATTAAAACAAACGATTAGCAACCGTGTTCATACTATAATGACTGAGAGCTATCATGGCAGAGCTAAAGTTATTGGTCAAACGTTTTACGTGAAAGAGCTAATACTCTCTTGCCCCGTGTTCCCCTTCTAGATTACCAGAATCCCTCTGCCTATCCCGTCATTTGCGGGATACAGCGTGAAACTGAATGATCTCGAGAATGTTATCGAAAGTAATGTTCTGAATACTATGCAGGACAAAGCGTCAAGCTGAAAATAAATACCAATAATTGAATTCAGTAGTCGCGTAGACACTTAGACAGTGGAACAAGTGTTATTCGCTAGAATTATTTTAGTTCATTATTATAAGTTGATTTTTCTCAACGCATTTCCCCGTGTAAAGGATGTTGAGTTTACGATACGATACGAGGCTAATCCGTTCTTAGAAAATGAATGCTTTTATTTATAATAGTACCTAAGTATACCGTATTTGGCTTTTTTATTATATTTTTATTTTTAGCTTCACGCTGTATCCCGCACGAGGCAGGGTAGGCAGAGGGAACCCGGGAACCTAGTGTTAAGACACTCCGTTCCACTTCCGTTCCCCACTTTCCGCCTAATTTGAGGCATTGCCTGTTGAGTAGCGGAACTCAACGCCGCGCTTTGCCATATTACCAGAGCAAAGAAATGAAACATTAAATATTCAAATTGAAAATATAAAACATTTCATTTCCTCGACTGGGGATCGAACCCAGAACCTGTCGGTTACAGTCACACGCTAGTGCCGCTGCGCCACGATAGGCCTCTATTATTATTATATTGCATTGTTATTTTACTTATCACATATACATTTTATTATATCAAGGTAATTAAGGAAATCCTAGACACAGGTGAGGCATAGTGAACCCAGTGTTTCCTTACTTTCCTGAGTATAAAGACATGTTTTCTTTCCCGTTACAGTACATTTTTGTTCTGCGCTACGATAGGCATCAAAATTAAATAACATAATAATGATTAAATTTAACCCTAATAAGATTGGCCTGGCGTGGCGCAGCGGCACAAGCGTGTGACTATAACCGACAGGTTCTGGGTTCGATCCCCAGTCGAGGAAATGAAATATTTAATATTTTCAATTTAAATATTTAATGTTTCATTTCTTCGCTCTGGTAATAAGGCAAAGCGCGGCGTTGAGTTCCGCCACTCAACACGCAATGCCTCAAATTCGGCGGAAAGTGGGAAACGGAAAAAAAAAAACCATAATAAGGCTTTATAACAAGCGCTAGTTAACAAATAAATTAATATAACACTATATATTTTTTATATAAATAATTTTAAAGTTCACACGTTTGACGCTCACCAGTATTGAAGTACTATGCGGCGGCCATTTTGAGGTCAACAATATTGCCATACGCCATTATCACCTGTCGCTAGACATAAACCTTTTACGCGGGGCCCGACGGTGAATTTAGTAGGTTCCTAAGTTCCCTCTGAGCACAGAGGGAACTTGGGAACCTTGTGGTGAGACAAAATGTTAGTTTCATTAGTTTATAAATCTAGAGAGACGTTTATGCAATTAAATACGATCATTGTTTACTTTAGAAATTAAAAACATGATACCTTTTTTGAAAAAGAAAAAATAAAATGTTTTAAAAATATTTTGTAGGTCAAAGAAAGTTTTTTTTTTTTGGTCGTCTGTATTATTTAAAACTTAGGTTGCGTAACTAATATAAAAAAATATACATATATTTAACGCCAACCTTTCTAAATTATTGATCGAAAATCAATATTTTAAATTATAAAAAAAATAACTTTATTGGAACTGAAAAAATATAATATATGATAGTCAAGTTGATTAATGCCTACTTAAGTTGGAAACTGTGTTGTATCAAATAACGCCCACTTCCCGACAGACGTCGAGAAGTTCGAATAAAGATATTTCATAACTTACTTACTCACTCAGCTTCACGCTGTATCGGGATACGGCGTGAAGGGTAAGCAGAGGGAACTTGAGAACCCCGTATTAAAGATAAGACTCTCCGTTCCGTTCCCTACTTTCCGTCTATTTTTTTTATTACAATCAATTAATCAGCTTCACGCTGTATCCCGCGTATGGCAGGGAAGGCAGAGGTAACTCGGGAACCTAGTGCTAAGACAATCTGTTCCACTTCCGTTTCCCACTTTCCGCCGAACTCGAGGCATTGCGTGTTGAGTGGCGGAACTCGACGCCAGACCACCAGTACCAGAGCGAAGAAATGAAATGTTAATTAGTTTTTTTTTTTTTTCAGCTTCACGCTGTATCCCGCACTAGGCAGGGTAGGCAGAGGGAACGGAAGTGAAACCTAGTGTTATGACACTCCGTTCCACTTCCGTTCCCCACTTTCCGCCGAATTTGAGGCATTGCGTGTTGAGTGGCGGAACTCAACGCCGCGCTTTGCCTTATTACCAGAGCGAAGAAATGAAACATTAAATATTCAAATTGAAATATTAAATATTTCATTTCTTCGATTGGGAATCGAACCCAGAACCTGTCGGTTACAGTCACACTCTTGTGCCGCTGCGCCACGACAGGCCTCGAATAGAAAATATTAAATATATTAAATAGAAAATAGAAATTAGAAAATATTAAATATATTAATTCCTCGAGTGGGAATGGAACCTACAACCTGTCGGCTACAGTCACACGCTTGTGCCGCTACGCCCCGACAGGCCTCTTTTTTTATTACACAACTTATTATAGTAAATATTATTTACTTAGAGCTATTTACTTTAAAAGCCTGTCCTGACCTGTCGGGGTGCAGCGGGAACAAGCGTGTGACTGTAACCGACAGGTTGTGGTATTATATTTAATATTTTCAAATTAAATATTTAATGTTTTCATTTCTTCGCTCTGGTAACAAGGCAAAGCGCGGCGTTGAGTTCCGCCACTCAACATGCAATGCCCCAAATAGAGCGGAAAGCGAGGAATGAAAGTGGAACAGAGTGTTCGACGCTAGGTTCTCAAGCTCCTTATGCCTACCCTGTTATACCCGGAAAAAAAATATACCCTATATATTTCTTTCTCTTTTTGTTTTCTTTGTATTTTTTATATCTTCACGCTGTATCCCGTTCATGGCAGATTAGGCAGAGGGAACTCGAGGGAACCTAGAGTTAAGACACTCCGTTCCGTTCTCCACTTTCCGAGAATTCAAGGTATTGCGTGTTGAGAAGCGAAGCTTAACGCCGCGCGTTGCCTTGTTACTCGATTAATCGCGCAATAATCGCGAATAATCGCGTATATTGGTTGTTAAACATGTTTTTTGGAAACCTGACGTTTCGAACACTTTACAGTAGTCCGTGGTCACGGGTAGACTGAGGTGGCATTTGTCTGTCAATTGATATAATTATTATATCAAACTACCGCCAACGATTTTTTAATTGCCTCGCGTACTGCCCTGGATTCTTGCAGAATGAGCTTACTGTATCTGGTTCTCTGGTGTGGTGTGCTTGAGACTTTAAAGTCATTATACATCGAATATACGCGATTAATCAGGATAAAAGTGTTTCATATTAAATGTGTAACAATCGCGAAAATAAAGACATTATTACGTACGTACAATATTAATTATATTATTTTTCTCAAATGGGAATCGAACTCACACCCTGTCACTCGCGGCGCTCAGTTCCGCCACGCATTGCCTCAAATTCGGCGGAAAGTGGAACGGAGTGTCTTAAGACTAGGTTCCCAAGTTCCCTCTGCCTACCCTGCCATGTGCGGGATACAGCGTGTAGCTGAGTAGAGTATTTTAATAACAATACTTCCCCTGAGTCGGAACCCGAAAGACAAAAACATTGCGCTCAAGAAAACCTAACTATATACGCCGATATCTATGAAAAATAAATGTAGTACAAATCTAGTTTCAATCCGCGGTCAAGGTCCATATGTATTTGTTGACCTACATAGTGTAGAGTCGGAAATATTCTCACCTTTAGGCTGTAATGGAAGAAATGAAGAGATTTTTTATATTTTTACTGTTATTTTCAAGTACACGCTTGTGCGGCCAGCACGGCAGGAAAAGGGAACTTGGGGTCCTAGTGATGCGACACTCCGTTCCCATTAAGATTTGAGGTTTCGCCGATTGTGCGTTAAGTGGCGGAACTCAACACAGCACTGTCTGGGGATCAAACCCTCAACGTGACGCGTATACATATATTAGTATGTCTGTCGTGTCAGGCCTCCATATCTTAATATCTATATACCAGTGTTTCTCAAAGAGGAGCGTACGCCCCACTGGAGGGCAATTTGGCAATTGAAGGGGGGCAAATTATGATTTAGCCACAGAAAAATTACCCCCTCGCCAAGGCATTTTAAGCCAACGCTTGGCTTAAGGAGGGGGGACATGATGATTTTAAAAATCCAAAAGTGGGGCGTGGATTAAAAAAGTTTGGGAAACGCTGATATATACTAATATTTTGTACACGACCGTGTTTATCATTTTTATATATTTTTTTTATTTCCTCAAGAGTATGTTTGGTTGAACACTATAATCTCAGGACTACTGGTACAAAAAAGAAGAAGTTGACTTTTAATACTTCAATAATGAAGGACGACGTATGTCTGTAAACACGATATATATATATATATATATATATATATATATATATATATATATATATATATATATATATATATATATATATATATATATATATATATTTATTTATATATATATATAAATAAATAAAAAGGAGCCCCTCACGACATCGAGAACTACAGACCTATAAGTCTTCCACCTTGCTTATACAAAATCTTTTCATGCCTGATAAACAATAGAATAAGAGCTATTCTAGAACAGTCACAGCCGATTGAACAAGCGGGCTTCAGAAAAAGTTATTCTACTGTCGACCACATCCACACTCTGGAATTACTGATGGAAAAGTACCAAGAAAAACAAAGAACCCTACACATCGCTTTTATTGATTACAAAAAAGCCTTTGACACTATTTCTCACATAAGCATCTGGAAGATGCTAGAGGAACAAGGAGTAAATACGGAGTACATAGAGACAATAAAAAGTATTTATAGCAACAGTACAAGTAGGGTAAAACTCTAAAAAATTGGCTCTAGTTTCCCTATCAAGAGAGGCGTGAGACAAGGTGACCCCATGTCCCCGACTTTGTTTATTGCCGTACTGGAATCCATAATGAGAAAACTCGACTGGAAGAAATGTGGACTCTATATAGATGGCTATTACTTGAACCATCTCCGTTTTGCGGACGATTTAGTTCTGTTCTCTGAATCACACTCTCAACTCCAGCTCATGCTACAGTCATTAAACGAATATAGTAAGCAAGTAGGCTTGGAAATGAATTTATCGAAAACTAAGTTGATGACAAACAGTAAAGAGAATAGAACTATTATTGTAGATAATATACCACTCAACTATACTAAAAAATACATTTATCTTGGCAAACAAGTGAGTTTCGACAGTAACAATAACAACCAAGAAATAGAAAGACGCGTACATCTGGCATGGAATAAATATTGGAGCCATAAAGAAATATTTAAAAGCAATATGCCTATAAAACTTAAAACTAAAGTTATGACGTCTTACATCTTACCATCTCTCACATACGCCAGTCAAACTTGGAAGTTTACTACAAAGACAAGGAATAAAATAATTACATGTCAACGGGGTATGGAACGTAGCATGCTCAACATCAGGAAGGTTCAAAAAATACGTCACACTAAAATAAGACGTTTAACAAAAGCAACCGATGCTTTAAGTCACTCCTTGAAGCTAAAGTGGAAATGGGCGGGTCATGTAGCACGTCTGCAAGACGGCCGCTGGACAAAAAGGGTGACAACATGGACCGGGCCTCAAGGCAAGCGCTATAGAGGTAGACCACTTACAAGATGGCAAGACGAGGTTATTAGAACAGCGGGTCAGGATTGGATTCAGAAAGCTCAGAATAGAGAGTATTGGAAATCTTTGGAGGAGGCCTTTACCCGTGGAGGGGTTCTGGAAAACACATTATAAAAAATTTAAATTAACACTAAATGTAACCTAAATAACTTAATATCTCATAAATATAGTAATTAAATAAATTAAGTTAAAATAAGAAACTGTATATCAAATAGGCTAAGTTAAAACAAATTCTTATAGTTATCCTTCTAGAAATAAAAGGCTTTTTTATTTTTATTTTATTTATTTATTATGGTCCGGGAGCCAGTGACAATTTTTCGTCATGAATTTCCTCCCGAGTGAAAATTCGTCAAATGCATTAAGAAGTTGTGTTATGAAGCTTAGCGACCGTCAGCTGCGGCTCTGGTAGTGGGGCAGGCAGTGGCAGCCTCCCACGCACGGCGAAAAAAAAAAGTTTTTTTAGTCACTTCCTCCCGTTCTAAAATTTCTTGATTAATAGTTTATTTAATATCTTGAAGGAAAAATAAAGTCAGCTGACCATAACATGGCGGATTATACGTCAGCTGGCCGCTTGAATATGAAAAAAAAATGTATATTTTCAATGATTTCCTCTCAACTAAAAATTAAACTGGTGATAGTTTATATGTTACTGTCAATAAAAATTAACGTCAGCTTGCTGTATCTCAGTGGAAAGTTTGTCAGCTGGTAAGTTGAAATGTGTAATGTAGCAGCATTATCACCTACTGAATCTTATCAGCTGACGACTTTTCCCTTGACTTACAGCTAGCTGATTTTTTGAAGTAAAACTTCTTTAGGCGCATGAGGGTAAAATTTTTACAGATGAAACGTCACGCCGGTATGCAACGGAAGTGTCGGAAAAGAGAGAGAGAGTGATCGAGACCGATTGAGAGAGAGTAAGACAGGGCAAACGTAGCATGAGCAACTAGCCGTGCAGTGACTTTGTGAATAAAGGACAATGTGTAATTTTGGCCCCAGCTCTGCTGGCATGCAATTTGTAAACATAAATATTCACGTGTTTTATATTATAATAATCAAATATTAGTATAAAACGGACACTTCAGATTCTCATAAACATATTAAATAGTATAATCATTGATATAATCGCATCCTATTAAGCCCGCCGGCCATTGTAAATAAAAACAAAATAAACGTTTCAGCGCTTTAGCGAAACTGCGATTTATTGCCCGTTTAATGCTAACAAAATGTATGCAGCGCTAAAGCGCTTGGCAATACTACATTGACTTGCAAACAACTAGAGAAAAGTGATTTCCTCCCGGATGAAAATTTATAAGAGAATAGTTAATATACTCTGGTGAATAATAAAAAAAATCAGCTAGCTGTAAGTCAAGGGAAAAGTCGTCAGCTGATAAGATTCAGTAGGTGATAATGCTGCTACATTACACATTTCAAGTTACCAGCTGACAAACTTTCCACTGAGATACAGCAAGCTGACGTTAATTTTTATTGACAGTAACATATAAACTATCACCAGTTTAATTTTTAGTTGAGAGGAAATCATTGAAAATATACATTTTTTTTTTCATATTCAAGCGGCCAGCTGACGTATAATCCGCCATGTTATGGTCAGCTGACTTTATTTTTCCTTCAAGATATTAAATAAACTATTAATCAAGAAATTTTAGAACGGGAGGAAGTGACTAAAAAAACTTTTTTTTTCGTCGTGCGTGGGAGGCTGCCACTGCCTGTCCCACTACCGGAGTCGCAGCTGACGATCGCGAAGCTTCATAACACAACTTCTTAATGCATTTTACGAAATTTTACTTGGGAGGAAATTGGTCATGAAAATCTGTCACTGGCTCCCGGACTATTTATTAAGGAAGGGCTTTTCTGAATAGGATGCGGCATGTGCGGAGAAGGATTTTCGAAAGAAGTTGGTTTTGCTCAGTGAGAAGCAATGTAAAACGGGAACGCAGGTAAATAGGAAAATTCAGGAAGTTCAGAATTTTAAAAAGGAATATCAAGATGTGCATATCACGGCGGAGACGAATTGGAAGCCAGTTAAGTTGAACTCGAAATTGAGAAACATGGTCATACTTACGCAAGCCATAAATAAAGCGTATAGCCAGATTTTGAAGTCGCTCTTACTTTTTAAGTAGCTCATTGGTCACATCCAAATAACACACATCGGCATAGCCGATTGGGAGCAGAAGACATTGCGCTAGCATAATTTTGGTTTTATGAGGGAGGAAGTATTGGAGACGCCTATGAGAAAGTAAGGAGAAATGCATGCGCTTGCTAATTACGTTGATGTGAGGTACCCATGACAAGTTACAATCAATTACAAGGCTCAATTTTTTTTCTTTATCACAATAGGAAATTATCACTCCTGAATAATAAATCGGAGGGACGGCATCCCAATTGATTTTAAATCTAATTCTGCTACTGCCAATTATAATTGCCTGAGACTTCTTCGGATTAATTAAAGATTCGGCCCAAGTTTGGATAGCAACCAGGTCGCTGTTTAAACCATCAATAGCCTCAGAAAGTTCATGTAAATAACAGTGCCGATAAAGTTGCAAATCATCAGCATACAGGTCGAAGGGCAAAGTAATGACTCTCGAGATATTATTAATAAATACCGAAAAAAAAAAAAGGGGAAAGAACGCCGCCTTGGGGGACGCCAGCCGTAAGCTCCAGCCATGTAGAGGAATTGTCATTTGCTTATATGCATTGCTGGCGACCAAAGAGGTAAGAGCGAAACCAGCTTATAGCTTCACAAGAAACATTAACTGCCCGAAGTGCGCCAAGAAGTATGTCGAGGTCAACAGAGTTGAAGGCACTGCTGAAATCCAGAAGTGTCATGACAGTGAGCTTGGTGTTATCCATAGCATACCGAATGCCCTCAGTAATATTCAGCAGTGCTCCAACTGTGCTGTGGTAAGGACGGAAACCGGACTGGAAAAGAGATAGTAGATTTTTGGATAAGAGAAAGGAATAAAGTTGGTTATTGACTAGGGATTCTAGGGGGCTATAGAACCACGTTACATCACACTTTTCTTTTTGAGGTACCATTTAGCCACGCGGGCGAAGCCGCTAATATAGGCTTGTCGGATAATAAAGATAAAGCAATTATTTCCTAATATAAAAAAGTTGTCAGTACATACTATATAACTTTCTATGAAAAAAAAGCTAAGACTAAGACTAAGATGAAAAAAAAGTAACACACCGGTATCTTTTTCTTTTTATTAGCTTCACGCTGTATCCCGCACGAGGCAAGGTAGGCAGAGGGAACCCGGAAACCTAACGTTAAGACACTCCGTTCCACTTCCGTTTCCCACTTTCCGCCGAATTTGAGGCATTGTGTGTTGAGTGGCGGAATTCAACGCCGCGCTTTGCCTTATTACCAGAGCGGAGAAATGAAACATTAAATATTTAAATTGAAAATATTAAATACTTCCTTTCCTCGAGTGGGGATCGAACCCACAACTGTAGTTACAGTCACACGCTTGTGCCGCTGCGCCACGACAGGCCTCACCGATATCTTATATCTCATAAACTATGAACATTATAGCACCGAGCAAACCAAGGAAATTATAATAATTGAATTAAAACATAATATCGCGTGTCGGCAGATATAAAATCGATATGTTGAAATATCACATCCTTCACAGCGCTACACTCGAATACGTTTTGTAGAAAGTTTGTATAACAATTTAGGCCTCGCATCCTGCACATGGACAGTGTAGGCAGAGGGAACTTGGGAACCTAGTATTAAGACATGTAGTGTTCCTCTTAAGAAGTTTCTGTTTCCCACTCTCCTTCAAAAGATACATTGATTGTTGAGTGGCGAAACTCAACGCCGCGCGTTGCCAGAGCGAAGTAATAAAAATGACAGTGTAGCGCTGTGAAGGATGTTTATTTAAAAAAAAAACATTTTCTCGAGTTGACATCGAAAAATAACAAAATTAAATTAATAATGGAACTTTTAGAAAAATTAAGTAAACAAAATATTTTCCGCAGTAAGGGAAATACATCCACGCCTGTCGGAAACCGTCAAACGTTGTATGACACGTTAATTTATATATGCGTATCAATCACCCAGTCATCACTTTATGATAATTGTCATTAAAAATGGCCACCTTTAAACTAGAATAAGATGTGGGAACCTGGGAACCTAGTGTTAAGACACTCAGTTCTCATTAAGACATTTCCGTTCACCACTTTCCACCGAATTCAGGCATTGCATGGTGAGTGGCGGAACCCAACGCCGCGATTTGCCTCGTTACTTAATTAAGGAAATGTTAATTATTTAGTGCTAGCGAACCGCCTGCGGCTTCGCCCGCTTGAATAACACTATTGTATTTACTAATCTCAACTCCTTTTTGTTCTAAGAACATTATAACTTTTAAGACAATATCTACATATACATTGATAACTATAATCTGAATGAAAGAAAAAAAAATATATATAGGTATTTTGCCGATCTTAATATTTTAAATTGACGTAATCTTTTTTTACTTTTCAACCGAAAATCAACGATATATGTTAAATGTGAAGGTTACCAAAATAAATTAGTGAAAACTGCATTTAAATCTGGTTAGCCGTTTCTGAGATTAGCGCGTACAAACGCACAGACAAACAGACAAAAATCTCTTTTTTTGGCCCTAATACATTAATAACCGTTCCTTTTTTTTGTTAATATATCTTCCACGTACAGACAGTCATCAGTTACAGATTTATTGTAAGTAAAGATTTCATTCCCTCAAGTGAAGAATGTAGAACCCACTAACATCGGGCATATTTATTTTGGGCATTATTTTTTAAATATAAACTAAATTAAAAATCAATTTCCTTCAAAAAATCACATCGATTTCTTCCTTAAACATTTATATTTTGAATAAATTATTACCAAATGAAAAATAATGAATAATAAATAAAAACAAAAACACTATGTTCGAAGGTTATGTTGGTCAAAACATGCTTTACTATCGAAAATAAATAAAAAAGATAATTCTCGTTGTAACAAATGACAGACTCTTTTTTGTATTAGCTTCACGCTGTATCCCGCACGAGGCAGGGTAGACAGAGGGAACCCGGGAACCTAGTGTTAAGACACTCCGTTCCACTTCTGTTCCCTGTGTTGCGTGTTGAGTGGCGGAACTCAACGCAGCGCTTTGCCTTATTACCAGAGCGAAGAAATGAAACATTAAATATTTAAATTGAAAATATTAAATAGAATATAGATACAGTCACACGCTTGTGCCGCTGCGCCACGACAGGCCTCAACAGCTCAACAACTTATTATATTTAAATATATATTATATATAATATGTTTCTTTACAGCTTCAAGATGTATCCTGCACATAGCAGGGGGTTGACAGAGGGAACCTGGGAACCTAGTGTCGAGGCACTCCATTCCGGATTCTGCAGGCATTGCGTGTTGAGTAGCGGAACTTAACGCCGTAAAACGTTCCACGTTCCACACTTAGTACCAGAGCTTGGAAATGGAAATAGTAACTAATTAGCCAAAATATATGAAAGATGTAATTAAACAATCTTATAAGGGAATGTTGTTAATGTAATATGGTCCAAAATAGTGATTTTTAATATTTTTGTTCGTTTGTCTGTACGCGCTAATCTCTGAACCGGCTAACCAGATATAAATGCAGTTTCACTGTCACACTTCAACATTTAACGTTTATTTTATTTAAGTCGGTTAATAAATAAAGAACGTTACGTCAATATAAAATATTCAGTTGTATACAAAATTGCTTCAATTTTTGTATTAATTTAGCTGATATTTTAGTTAATAATGTATAGTTATTATTATTATTATTATTATTATTGTCTTAAAAGCGATAACTTCGCCAGAACCAGAAAGTAATTGAGATAAGTAAATAAAATAGCTCCGTTAAAGAAGTGTTTTAACGGGAACGGAGTATTTTAATACTGTTCCTAAATATATATAAATTTCCTGTCATACAAAAGCGGGATACAGCGTAAATAAAGAAACATATTTTTTTTATATATTTCCCAACAGATTAACAAATGAAAACAAACATGTGTATATATATGTATATATATATATATATATATATATATATATATATATATATATATATATATATATATGTATATATATATATATATATATATATATATATATATATATATATATATATATATATATATATATATATATATATAT
The DNA here is from genome assembly GCA_019049475.1 of Eueides isabella. Lineage (NCBI taxonomy): Eukaryota > Metazoa > Arthropoda > Insecta > Lepidoptera > Nymphalidae > Eueides > Eueides isabella. The sequence continues at coordinate 2,392,478 of CM032409.1, read as the reverse complement.
ATATATATATATATATATATATATATATATATATATATATATATATATATATATATATATATATACATAAATATAAAAAAATAAACTTACCTCTAATTCTGAATCATTCTGGAACATATCTCCGTGCATCCATTTTCCTGTGCTGTTGCAATGTGACGGGCGAGCTGGTATCGCTTTGGAAACCTAATTTTGAATAATAAAATATTTTTTTAACTTTACGTATTGTATTTAGGTCTGTCGTGGCGCAGAGGCACCAGTCAGTTTCGGCTAGTTGTGGGTTCGATCCCCGCTCGAGGAGAATATGATATATTTAATATTTGTACGATATAGAGTTCTGCAACTTAACATGCAATGTCTCAAAAAAACAAACAGGGAAGACAACAAGAAGTTAAAAAATGTCTAAATTTTAGATATTGCATATATAGTGGCGGAGTTCCATTGTTTTTCTAGATTAATGGAAAATTCTACTAATAATACTAATGGAAAGTTTGTAAGAATGGATGTTTCTTTAACATTCACGCAAAAATTACTGAACGGATTAAGATGAAGTTTTAAATTAATATAGTCTATACATCAAAACAACACATAGGCTATATATTGTGTAAACATTTTATATAATTTGGCTATAAATATAATAAACAGCTAAAGTGGAAGAAGAAGCCTTTTATCAAACAATAAAAAAAATCTTTCTATAATCTCTTTAAGTACTCTAAAAATGAAACTAATAAAAAAAAAATAAACCTTACCGTTTTCCACATTTTCTACATATTATATCTTTGCTATGCACAAATTTAATATGTAAATTTAAACATTGTTTTCTAACAAAGGTCTTTTTACATATTTCACACTTGTGCGGCCTCGAATCAGTGTGAGTCCGCAAATGAACTGACATACTGCGAGCAAAAGAGAAAAAAACAATATGTAATTACTTTACTTTCACGCATTTTCCCGCAAATGGCAGGTTAAGGGGAAAATTTAGAGTTAAAACACTACATTATGTATTGTGTTGATAATACTTAACGGCATGCTTTTATTTGTAAACGAGAAAGCAAACAAAATCCATGAATTTCCCCAAGTGGGAATTGAACCCACATGAATCATATTTTCAGTAATACACTATTCCATTATGGTGTAATGGTGAGAATTATTATTTTTTAAATATACTTCAACAATATCTTTTTTTCTGGTTTCACCCTGTATCCAGCAAATGGCAGAGTATGCAGAGGAAACTTGAGAATCTAGTGTTTCATCCCATACACAACTTTCCGCTGATTTTTAACATTCGCAAGCGCAACTCAACGCCCCACTTTGCCTAATAACCAGAGCGAAGAAATGAAAACATAAATATTTAAATTGAAAACATTAAATATTTAAAATAAAAAAATAAAAATACTTCATTTCCTCAAGTGGGATCGAACCCACAACCTGTTGTTTACATTCCCACGCTTCTACCCCATCACTACAGGTCTCTATATATACTATTTACTTTATATTTATATAAAACTCACTTTGTCCGTCCACTCAATGTTTTGCCGCACACAGTACACTCAACAGTTGACTGATCATGCACCATCTTGTGCCGCACCAGTAAATACTCCGCACTGAATTTCCTTCCGCAAACTTCACACATATATTTATATTCAACGCAATGTACTTTACGGATATGACATTTTAATAGCTTTTGATTTGAGAATTCTTTCTTACAATTAGTCTGAAATATGAAAAAAATATAATTATTATACAGTATTAACATTAAAATCCAGTAAATTTTGTTTATTTAAAAGAAAACCAAGTATTAAGAAACAAAATTTCTAGAAAGACACTTCCCTTTCTTACTAATCATTTAATTTAAGACATTATGTGTTGAGTCACAGATCTCAACACCATACTTTGCCTTGGCCTATAGATTTAAATAGGAATAATAGTTATTTTGTGAAGCATAGTTCATCTTTTGATAAAGGCTATATTTATTTTTTATTTACGAAGAATTTAGCAAAAGAAATTACGGAATAAACAAGATTTAATGTAAAAAAAAAATTAAATATGAATCTATAAACTTACGTTTGGGCAAATTGCTTTTAATGGATTCTCTATGGGAATGTGATATTTTTTTCTATTTCCTGATGTTTCAACTGCTATATTTTCGTAGAATTTGAATTCTTTACTGGGTTTGCTTGTATCTGTAATTAATTTAACACCTTAAATATTAATTTTAAGTAATTTAATTTGACAATGATATACTTATTATTATAGCATGGTGTTGAGATCCACCACTCAACTCACAATGCCTCAAATTTCGCAGAAAGTGGGGAACGAAGTGTCTTAACACTAGGTTCCCGGGTTCCCTCTGCCTACCCTGCCTTGAGCGGGATACAGCGTGAAGCTAAAAAAATATATACTTATTTACTTACTATCATTTAATCGTTCTAGAGGTTCAGCAAAAACGTTCGTATTTAAGTTATAAAATTGTTCTTCTTTATATACGTCCAAACCGCATAAAGGCTAAAATTATTTGTTTTTTTCTTTTAGTAATACGATCTTAAAAATATAGTAAAAAATACTTTAAAAATACTTAATGCAAAGTATTTTTAAAGTATTTTTTACTATATTTATATATTATATATATTTTAAATTAACAGATTTAAATTAACAGATAAGTAATCTGTTTTTTAAAAGAAAATGTTTATAAACAAAATGATATTATCACTAAAATAAAAACATACATCTTCATTTTCCAAATCATCTGAACTTCCAATACATATAAATTTATCAGATACAGAAGTCATATTAACTATTTTATTTCATATTATATCAACAGCACATTAAAAATCACTTTTACTTTCTCTGAACATATTCATTTTAAAATACATTTATTCCATAAAATGCAAGAAAACTACTAAACTAAAATTTTCGTATTTAAATCTTCATTACCGTAATATTGATATTGACACAAACGCTGTACAGAACATTAATGAATATTCGAATCGAAACCGATTGATTATTTATAAAATATCGATTTCATACTAATATAATATATGAACAATATATTAATATAAGTGTACGTTAGTCGAAATATCATGGCGTAATTTTTTTCTATTGTATCATTTCTGGCTAAAGTGGTTCCATAGCTCCCATTCAGTTCTTGATTCATTTTGAATTGATTCCCTTGATTTTTTATCGTTTTTGACAACGGGTAAAACATTTCTATCATACAAACAAAAATGTACCACAAAGCCATAACACTATTACATGCTTATCTACCATTTATAAGCTCCTTACATATATTTTGATTCAAAAATTCTCAGACCATACCGTTTATAACAATATTTCGCCACCGACTCAGAATGGATGTAAGGCTGGTGGCCGTGGTACAACAAGATTTCCTTCTAAACTGTATTAAACTCCGTAGACCACCTTATAGGTAAATTGCTGACGACATACACATACCGAATACACGATCCGCGTTCGTCTGTGATGAGACTGTAATTCCTTTGTGAAATTGAAAAGCTTTTGAGTCCTCTTCCTCAACCTCCATAAACATACTCAATACAGTTTTCCCTTAGATTGATGAGGATATGCACAAAGATGCCCTTACAATTGATAAAGTTCTCGTAGTTTGGGTAAAGGGAACTAAATTAGGCTAATAGACCTTACTAGTGGTGATCACATTGCTGTGTGGAAGAGCAAAGAGTTGCATGGCAAATTCCATAGAGCCTTAAAGGGCCTGAACGTGAACTCCCTTATTATCTTGGTTACAATTTGGGGATCTTTTCGGGGAAACTAAAGGTTTTGTCTATGCAATTATGGATGAAGTTATTAAAACAAGAAACTATCTCAAATATATTTGAAAGATGGCACTGGCGCTGTATATCAGGCGTTTCCGCGCCATTGGCAGTCTCTTAGATGTTTTTCTCTGATTGCTCTCAGCTTGCTAATGTTGAGTATGGGTATAGACGTAATCAAGTAACCAAGATAGTAAGCTTCTTGCTCTTCGATATGGCCATGTAGAATTGGAGTTACCCTTGCTTGCTCTACTGGGATCAGTTACTGACAAGTATATTGTTGCTAATAGGCTTAATATTGTATTAGTAGACCGACGCACCGTGCAGTGATTGTTAACATTACTTACTCACATGATGATAATCTCGTCAAATCAGAAAAAGTTAAGTTATTTAAGTATTTAAAATTGGTCCATGGAATTACAGTCTAGGGCTAGTGCGACTATAAAAGCCTCGGTCAACATCTTAAGAGGTTATCATTTAGCTATTGGATTAAGAATCGGATGAAGGAGGCAGTATTACTCGAGATAGTATGTATTGTGAAGAGGTTTCTCACCCTGGAACCCTAGCTAGCCACCGCTGGCCTGGAGCTTTGTCTCGCCACCGGTAGAGTTAGTTACGTTTATTTGTATTTTTCTTTTATATATAACTTAAAGTATAAAAATGTCAAAATAGATTAATATGAATACAAAAAATTATAATAAACAGCAAAGAAAATAGAAGTCTGTCGGTAATAGCGAACGGTTGTACAATATTGTCCATCATATTTTTTTAATATTAAAATTACACGAATGAGAAAATTATATTATAGATTTAGAACAATAATATCTTATAATATATTAAAAAATAAATATATAACTAAATATAATATTTTTATAAAAAATATACTCGACTCGAGGTCGATATATCGAGTTGATATTGTTCGAATATTTAATTAATCATATAATCTGTGCTGTCACTATAATTTCTTTCGCAGCTCGCACCAAGTCGTGTTTTTGTGGATTTATTTTGTTTATTCCGCTGCCATTAGCTTATTATAACAACGTTTAATTAGCTGGCTCCATTAAAAAAATAGCTTTTAAACGCAAAACACTTAGCTTTATCATCCACAATGGTAGTTGTTTCTTCATCTTTTGCTGTGCCGGCGGAAGGTGTTTTGTTCCAGACACCCTCGACTAAATTACTTATAAATGACCAAGAATTGGGTACGGCCACGCTTTATATAACTGAAAAGTAAGTATTTCCTTGCTATTAACTTTGTTTGTGGCGGATTTTAATATATATGTAATTATTTGTTGTAATTTCTTTGTAGCAACGTGATTTGGGGCGGCGGTGTGAGCGCTGCTGGAGGTTCGGCACCGACGATTTCTTTACTGTATCCAAGCATTTCCCTACATGCAATCCAACGGGAGCCGTCTCCAGCCTTATACATGGTTTTGAACTATGAACTTAGGTAACATGTAAAAAAATATAACTTCTTAAAATTTAATATAGCTCTACTATACTCAGCTTCACGCTGTATCCCGCACGAGGCAGGTTAGGCACAGGGAACATAGTGTATAGACACTACGTTCCACTTCTGTTCCCCACTTTCCGCCGAAGTTGAGGCAATGCGTGTTGAGTGGCGGAACTCAACTAGAGCCAAACAATGAAACATTAAATATTTAAATTGAAAATATTAAATATTTCATTTCCTCGACTGGGGATCGAACCCAGAACCTGTCGGCTACAGTCACACACTTGTGCCGCTGCGCCACAACAGGCCTCAAATTTAAAATCAGGATTTAATATAGCAATGTGTTTTATACAAATATCTTGTTAGAACAATTGTATTGCTTATAAGAATTTGTTTTCTTAGAATATTGAGGTGTTTGTTGTCAATGTAGTTAACTCTGTACAGTAGTACAATGTGTCTGGATGATATTTCCACTATATAGAATTTGATCTGTGAGAATGTGTTTTGTTTCAAATGCTTTGTCTTGTTGGACAAAGTGCTGCCTTAGCTTTAACCATAAAAATCTCAATTGGAATATAATGGACGATAAATTTAAAAATGTGTAGAAATTTTAAATCAAATATTGAAAGAACAAGAAGTATATTATATAGTTAAAATACAATTTGTAAAAATCGATTTATGACAAACTCGTATAACAGTATCTTCTATACTTTCATATATCACTTATATATATATATATAAGTGATATATGAAAGATATATATATGATAGTATAGAAGCAGGATTTGAACATTGAATTTTTTTTAGTTTTATTCCAGACTTAGATACTAAACTAAAATTTAAATTTTAAAAAAAATAAATTGAAATTTGTAGAAATTGTCTCTACAGAGATGCTAACAACATAAATAAGTTGTAACAAGCGTATAAGAATTTTGACGTAGCTTGGTGAGAACAAATGGCTTAGTTGGTCAGAGTGCTTGATCCTGCTTTGTTCAAAATTTTTATACACTTTTTTTTTAATTTAAGTTTAGTATTTTCTGCCCTAAGTGTGGAACAACATTTTAAAAAATAGTAAAAAAAATATATATTTGTTTAAACAAAGTATAAGATTCATTATCTTAAAATAATATTATAAAAGCATAATAATGTAGAAGTGCATTTCTTGTGATATAAGAAAATATATAAAAAAATACATATTATAATGATATGATGATATGAAGAGGCCGTGTAACAGACAGATTCTGGGTTCAATACCCAGTTGAGGAAATGATATATTTAATATTTTCAATTTAAATATTTAATGTTTCATTTCTTCGCTCTGGTAATAAGGCAAAGCGCGGCGTTGAGTTCCGCCACCCAACACGCAATGCCTCAAACTTGGCGGAAAGTGGGGAACAGAAGTGGAACGGAGTGTCTTAACACTAGGTTCCCGGGTTCCCTCTGCCTACCCTGCCTCGTGCGGGATACAGCGTGAAGCTGAAGAAAAAAAAATAAAAATAAATAATGATATGTACTGTGAATACAATGCTATATATGGTATAGGTTTGATTCCCTGTTAAAGAAATAAATGTTGACTTCTCTGTTTAATAGTATGACAAAGTCCCGTTAAATGTACAGAAAGTGAAGAAACTGTTTAAAACTGATAAAGAAAGTCATGTTAGCTCTTTGTATTTTTTTTAAATCCTTTAACATTATTTAATTTATTAGGTTACCAGAACTGAACCAACCGCAGGCCCAAAATGATGATGACGATGACGATTTTGATGCTGATGACCATCCTATCACCCAGCTGAGGTATTTATAGTAGCTGTACTATACATGTATTTGTTTAGTGGTTGTGAGTTTGATTTCCGTTCAAGGGAATGAAATATAAATAGTGGAACGGAGTGTCTTAACACTAGGTTCCCAAGTTCCCGCTGCCTACCCTGCCATGTGCGGGACACAGCGTGAAGCTGAGTAAAAAATATAAAAAATCCTTATAAAAAGTGATTTTTCTTTAGAATTTGACATTTTAACGATCCTTGCTCATGCGACATTACTTTAAGAAGCAATTGAATCGATACACAAAAGCCTCATTTAAATAAAAACCATAAAATGAAAGGTTCCCACATCAGGTTCCCTCCTAAGTAACTTAAAGGGGACAACACAAAGCCAACAAAAAGGCCTAAACGAATTCCAGGTTCATTCCACAAAACGAAACAGATCTGAGTCCGATGTATTCGGCGATGAGTCAAGGACAAGCGCTGCACCCCGACCCCGCGGACGAGGTCGACGACGAGAACTACATGGACGGGGAGGATTTTGATGAATGTACGTATCGTACTTCATTTTAATGAGAATAAAAATTTGAACCCGCGCCTCTTGTTTACCGTCCAAGCGCTCTGACCGACTAAGCCATACGTTCTTATCAAGCGATATCGGAATGCTTATACGCTATTTACTTAATATTTTTGTTATTATTAAAGTGTTATATCAAATTTAACCCCTTGTAACCACCCCATGATCATAAATTTTAAAATAATTTACGTTTAAAGATTTATATTTAACTAAAATAAAAAAATAGTTTTCAAAAAATCTATTTTTTTATTATTTGTTTATTTATATTGCAAAAAAAGAATTGTGTCTAAATACTACTTTCCCAAGTTCCCTCTGCCTACCCGGCCGTGTGCGGGATACAGCGTGAAGCTGAGTGAGTGAATTCTTCATATTACAATCATTTATAATTATTGATTTATACTTATAATAAATCTGTAAGTTATCGTTGTCTGTATGTATATGGAAGCAAATTTAAAAAAATCTACGGCCTTACCAGTGGCGGAACACTACGCCAGAGCGAAGAAATTTTCATTTCTTCACATTAAATATTTAATTTCCTCGACTGGGGATCGAACCCACAACCTATCGTTTTACAATCACACGCTAGCACCGCAGCGACACGACACGCCTCATATGAATAATCATGAATATAAATTGAATAATGACAAAATGAACAACAGGTGATGAAGAATTTGAGGATGCTGAAGAAGCAAACGCGTCCCCGGAGGAGGCGGCCGCGCGCCTCCGGCAGATGCGCCTCGAGAACAGCAACGGACAGTACGACGGTACGTGTTGTTGAACCCCGCACTGGCATAGAACCCGCTACCCGCAAAAATACTACCTCTCGGCTAAGTGCTTGTAGCAATTAAAGTTAAGCAATGAAAAAAAACCTTAGCTTCACGCTGTATCCCGCACGAGGCAGGGTAGGCAGAAGGAACCCGGGAACCTAGTGTCAAGACACTCCGTTCCACTTTGGTTCCCCACTTTCCGTCAAATTTGAGGCATTGCGTGTTGAGTGGCGGAACTCAACGCCGCGCTTTGCCTTATTACCAGAGCGCAGAAATGAAACATTAAATATTTAAATTGAAAATATTAAATATTTCATTTCCTCGACTGGGGATCGAACCCAGAACCTGTCGGTTACAGTCACACGCTTGTGCCGCTGCGCCACGACATTCCTCATATTATTTAAAGTTTATTAAGCAACGTCAGTTTTTTATCAAAATAATATATTATTTATATTATTTTGATAACAAACTGACATTGCTTAATAAACTTTGTTTTGTTAAATGCAAACACACATATACATACCGAGAAATCTGGTAAAAAGGCAAAGTTCATATACATTCAGTTGTATGGGGCAGTTGGGAGTAAGTGGGGTAATATTAAGATAAGGTTCCCTCTGGCCTCCCTTGATATATGCGGAGTGCAGAACGAAACATAGACAATATGTTGCACATAATTTAAATAATGTTTTAATTTCCAGATTACGAAGACGCTGAGGCCGCTGAGGAGTAATTAAGATTAGTTTGTTTAGTTTTATACGTTTTTTTTTAAGTATTTCCACATTTGGGACGTCCAAATTAATTACAGTAGAAACTCGATTATCCGGATCCGGTTTATCACTGGTTCCCGATTATCCGGACTACCAGCTGCAATTAATTAAGAAAATATGTATATGTATAAGTGTATGTTGGAGAATATTATGTCTTAATAAACATTGATTTTCGTTAATATATATGCATTTATTATTTATATAAACACTATGTACTAAATATGCTCAAAACCAGCTGTTCTTTAATTTTTTATCGATTATCCGGATTTTCGATTATCCGGATGTTTAACTACAATTGGTCCAGTTAATCGAGTATGTACTGTATCATAAGATTTTGCTAATATAAGTTTCAACCCTCGAATTAATTTAGATATGCATTTTATTTTAATTTTCTATTATAATTAATAAATATGTTATAATATATAAGCTAATAAATATATGTATATATTTATTGTTATAAAATGTAAGATTATATGATGTATGTGAAAGTGGTGTAACTGAACAATTGTTACTTTTAAAATATGGTTTTATTATTTAATTTGTTTTTTAATATAAGTAATGATAACAATTTGTTAATATATATATATATATATATATATATATATATATATATATATATATATATATATATATATATATATATATATATATATATATGTATATGTATATGTATATGTATATGTATATGTATATGTATATGTATATGTATATGTATATGTATATGTATATATATATATATATATATATATATATATATATATATATATATATATATATATATATATATATATATATATATATATATATATATATATATATATATATATATAATGAATATACATATGGTTTCAGACAATCTCAAAAAGACTATATGATAATATTATTTCTTTAATTAAATATAATAATTAAATAAAAAAAGACCATTTAGAAAACAAGCCTAACTTTTTAACTGTAAAATGCTCTACATTGAAAACCTTTCGAGAAGTTACGTTCCAAATAGTAAATAAATATAATTAGAAAACAGCCGAACATATTTACTTGTATCATGGCTAAGAAGACTCTCGATTGGGACAACTTTCAAATGAAAAAGGTTTAATGAAAATCGGTTCATCCGTTTAGAAGATGTGATGTAACAAACAAACACACGTCCGAACACCCTTGTTTTTGTTGTAGGAAAGCTTTTTTTTTCAATGTTGAAATTTAATTTGACCATATTGTTTAAGGTATTTTTCAGTTATACCATTTTTGCTTTATATATATATATATATATATATATATATATATATATATATATATATATATATATATATATATATATATATATATATATATATATATATATATATATATATATATATATATATATATATATATATATATATATATATATATATATATATATATATATATATATATATATATATATATATATATATATATATATATATATATATATATATATATATATATATATATATATATATATATATATATATATATATATATATATATATATATATATATATATATATATATATATATATATATATATATATATAAATAAAAATAAATTCCCTACAAAATAGAGTTTGAGTCAAATTATAAGTGAAATAACATTTTGATACATAAAGGAATTGTAACGCACACTTTTATATACATTTTTTATATAAACATGGATAGAATACTGCAATTTTGGGAATTCATTTTTTTCATTTTATATTAAAAAAATATCTACAGCAAATAAGTTAGTTGAAATTATAAGAACAGCTTTTAAAAATGTTTTATAAAAAATAGTAATTAGTAAAGATTTGAATATCGTGCACCTATGAGTAGGCACAGGGAACATACTTAACGTAAGGTTCCCTCTGCCTACTCTCCACTTTCCTCCGAATACTGTATTTTCGGTATTGAATGTTGAGTGGCGGTCATTAACGACGCGTGTAACGTCCAATACCAAAACGAGATTAAAATATTTGATTTCTTCAAGCGGGAATTGAACCGGCAACCTTGCGCTACAGTTATATATACTCTATTAGTATTAGATAATAAAATGTTTGTGCCAAGCTTTGTTATTTCCACAAAAACTTGCAAATATAATTACTTGATATATGAAATTATATGTAAATTCCATGGAAAGTGACGATTCAATATATTTTATTGTATGTATGTTTTGGATTTCACGGCATATTTTACTTAATTTCTAACACTATTTAAGATATTTTAAATTATAATCTTTATTTAATTACATACATTTTTTAAGATCAATTTCTTATAAATAATAATAATAAAAAAAAAAGATTGTAGAAAATTTTTATCAGTGAAACTTTATCTGTATCAATTTTTTTTAAAGTTTTCATTAAAAAAGAAAAGTACATTCTCCATATCAAATTCATATATCACTATATCATTAATATTTTTTTTTGGGATCATAATAATAAAACACTTTGCACTTTACGTTCTCCAAATAAGTGTTTTTCTTTCCCAAGTGTGAATTAACACTTTAAAAAATAGCAGCAAAACGTTTATACATAATTTTTACTGCAATTTATATGAAATCCACCGCGTAATTAATACCTAAGGGAAGTACGCTGACTTGCCATCCTGAAATTCATACGGAACCCTTGGCAGGCGAGCGCGACTCGCACTTGACCAGTTTTTCTCGTCTTAGATGGTGTTAGAAGTTAATTTAGCATGTAAACGTAAGCGAAATTGTGCGCGAGAGTCAAATAAATGAAGACACCGCTTTAACTGTGATTATTTCCCCCGAGTGTATATCAAGTATTCAATAAATATGTTAAACGCATGTTGATTTTGTATTATTTTTTTTATTGTATTTCAATTAATTTGGGAATAAGGCTGTATAAAGTGTATTGTTCAATTTGTAAAACACTGTGTGGTGAGCAGCGGAACTCAACGCCGTGTTTCATCTCCTTTATTTGTTCCTACAATTATAATATATAATTTATTACAGTAAAATGAGAATCGAGCCCACTACTGTCGCGTTAAGTCAGATATTTTTTTAATTTCACTTTTTGATATTAAATACCCTAAACCTGGGTACATAAAGTGTCAACATACTATTTTCAAATTTTCACTTGAAATAACATAATGAGTGGCGAAACTTAACTCCGCACTCTAACCTTATTGGAGAATATTATACGAGGTATGACAATTAATTATCCGGAATTATTGAATATATTTATAATGACGGTAGATACAAGGTTAATTGAGCTTGTCCCCTTCGAAATAGTTCCCCTCGGCCTGAATACACTTCTCCATTCGATGCTGCCACTGCTCGAAGCATGCCGCAAACGCCTTCTTCGGAATGACTTTGAAGGCCTCGGTACAATTCTTCTGGATCAGCTTCAAAGTGGCAAATCGATTTCCTTTGAGTACAGACTTGAGTCGGGGGAAGAGAAAGAAGTCGCACGGAGCGAGGTCGGGGGAGTATGGGGGGTGGTCGATCACTGTGATTGAATTTTTTGCCGTGAAAGCGCGAATTTTCAAAGCCGTGTGGACAGGCGCATTGTCCTGATGGAGACACCATGAGTTATCTGCCCAAAACTGAGGCCTAACGCGACGAACACGTTCGCGCTACCGTTTAAGCATCTCGAGGTACTTATCAGCATTCATGGTGGTCTTTTGGGGCAAATATTCGTGGTGGATGACCCACTCTCGGTCAACACCGTCAGCATCGTCAGCTCTCTCGACCGCCCTTGAAACGCCCTACCCACATCTACACAGATGATTTCGCCATCGTTCTGTCGCCATACACTTCCCTCAACGATTTCAAGATCTCACTCCCGTTTTTTCCCCTCCTTCACGAAGAATTTGATGATTATTCTTTGTTCTTTATTTTCGTCCACCGACATTATCGCCAACAGTCACGGTTCTTTATTTACGAGGAACGTTGTAGCTCGAACGCACGTGCACGGACTCAGGGCCGCTGCTAGGTGTTTGAGCGCCCGCGTGCAATACCGATTGTGCCGCCCTATTACTACATATGCTGAGAGAAAAACATCTTAACTAAATATAGAAAAATTGATTTTGATTAATACAAATTTTGTTTACTGAAATGTAAAATCATATTATTATCAATCCAATAAATTTGGTATAGTCATTTTTGGCGGGCGGCGGTTATGTGACCCATTAAACTGTCCATCGGAGACTATAAGCGTCCAAATTTCTTCAAAAACACCGAGGGCAGGAGCAGGAAACACTTCCTGCTCCCCTCCGACCTTCTTTTTATGAAATTATGGATAATAAGGAAAATAATTTGTCATGCGATCCGGCCAACCCCCGGTGCCATGAGGTATCCGGCCCTCGTTGTGCGAAATTTGATACGAGAGACTGCTACTGTAAACGATTTGTTCAACTGGCATTCCACCCTAATCTGTTCACAAGATCGAGAAAGTCGTCGCTGGGAGCATACTCCAGGCAGCAACAGTAAATTCAATGCTACAGAAGAAACATCCTTAAGTCCGATCAACCAGACAGACTAAAAGACTCTGTAGATAAAAATCAGAAGCGAAAAAGGCAGTAACCAGCCTTCACCATAAAAATCACAACAAGTAATAGATTTAACAGGTTACCCCTTGATCCCAAAGATGCTGCAGAAATACACAACAGAAACCAATTAAGAATAACTTGTGTAAACACAGCGATATACAAAAACGACACTAATTTGAAATAAAGTACTTATAGGACACAATGTTAACTTAAAAGATCAACGCTACTAGAGAATAGTTGTAAAAATCTACACTACTACACATAGTGCAACTGTTGAAGCAATGGAAAAGACTGGAAACAAAGTCTTTGGTAAATTATCAACTCAAAATTTGGACCAGGAGTACCTCAACTTTTTTGTTAATATCGAAACCAGAGCTAACAATACAAAAATGAAAGATATTAAATATATCTGCCACCAGTCTGTCACAATCGAAGATCCAAACAAAATGAAAAACATTACCACAATTTTCATGATGCCAACAATAAGACCACTCCAAGAATTACTGCATGTCCTATCACGTAGTAGTTAAATGCGCCCAGGGACATGATACAACAGACTGCCCAAAGAAAGAACGTAACACACCAGCACAATGTGTTCTCTGCCAAGGAGCACTTTCGGCCAACTATCCTAAAAAGTCACATAGCAGGAAACCATTGGCCGCTGAGTATTGACTCAGCGGCAAAATACGAAAAGTGCCCACCAAAACTATCCCCTTAGTTACACGACCACATCCTGAAGAATTGTAGGAAGAACAACTATACTCTGATATATTGAAAAATAATAGAAATAACCCAACAACTACAACCGGTGTAAATATTAAAACAGAAGAACTGCTAATTAAACATTCGGAAGAATTCGACATGATCTTTACAACATTAGAGCATTTTTATGAGCCTCATAGTCACCATTGTTGAAACAATATCAAAATGTCTGCCCTAATAGTGGCGACCTGGAATATTAATGGTTTTGCTTCGAACAAGAATGACTTCGAAATCTTTATAAACATTAACTAACGTGACTTATTATCCAGATGGGACGGGACATACAGTAACAGCCATTGTAATAAGAAATTCTATGAAACATCAAGTGCTCCCGGAGTATAGGACAAAGCACATCCAGGTTACGATTGTTGTGGTGGAAGGTAACTTTGGTCGACTGAACCTTTCAGTAATCTACTATTTGCCAATTGGTGAAATTAAATTTCAAGAATTTAGTTTCATCAATTGGCGAAGAATTTTGCATCACTGGGAGGAAGATTTGTGGCTGGTGGTGACTGGACGCCAAACATACATACTGAGGGCTCAAGGTTTATAACAACTAAAGGCAGACAACTAAAGTTATGTTTTGACGGTAATAATCCCAACCTACTGGATAACAGATTTAAATAAAACACCAGATTTGCTGTATTTACTCGTATTTATAATAATGGGACTTTTATCAAATTACATGAATGAATGTAATTTGATAAAAGTCCCATTATTATAAAAAAATACATATGTATCTTTGTATAAACTACATGGCTGAACTTTCATGTAATTTATACAAAGATATCTTGACCGCATAGCTACTGCTTGTTTATGGAGCCATATCTCACAAACAGATGGCAAAAAGATATTGCAATAGGATTTATGGATCATTATTCAAATTATCTGTAAAATGCAACTTTAATGCAACAACTACATTAAACAAATCAATACCGACAAAGCCTGATTCACGTCTTGAATTGTCCTTATACTTTAGATGCTGTACGCTGACGGCACACTGTCTTTCCATGCAATGACATACCTTATGATGTAAGTGAGATAACTATTTAAAAAGAAAAGAACTTTGAATATTACGTGACGATGATGAATCGCTCGGTTTGCCGCCCCCATGGACGTGCCGCCCGTGTGCCGTGCACGCCGTGATACACTTCGAAGATACTCGGCAAACTGGCGCGTAAATGTGTAATCTCTCGAACGTTGCCAAGCGCGGCTCTCAGTGTTGCTGCGTTAAAAATTCACAAAAGTATTCCGGATAATTAATTGACATACCTCGTGTATGTATGTATGTATGTATGTATGTATGTATATATATATATATATATATATATATATATATATATATATATTGTACAAGTAAATAGGGAATTTAGAGTTAAAAACACTTCCGTTTCTCACTCTGCTTAAATCAAAGCATTTCGTATTGTAAAGCAGAACTAAACGCCGCGTATTGCCTTGCCACCAGAACGAAGAAACAAAAACATTTAATTTCCTCGAGTAGGGATCGAACCCACAACTATGAACCAAACACAAATTATTACAAACACAAAACAACAACCACACAAACACACACAAAATGAAACACAAATCTACACTACAGTTTTATTAGGAAAACACATTTTTTTTTATTACATTATAGTCCATTTATTTTAACAATTAATTAATTAATGTAAATAACGCCGTGTAACTTGTACTTGCACTTACCTCATTGAATACGGATACAACGACGCCAATACTTAATTCACTAAATTTTACAACTTGTTTTTGCCACTGAAAATATATCATTAGAAAATATATATATATGTATTTATATGATTATGCCCTAAATGGAAATCGAACCCCATTTCTATTGTGCTATATTTAATATAGAATAAATATATTTAAAAAACAATTTTCTTTCAATATAGCCTCAAAATTCAAAAATAATTAATAAGAAAAAAACGTCACCGTATCATGACTATATAAAAAAAAAACTAAACCGATTTTGATGAAACTTTTACAAGCGAAAAGGCAATACATATATTCAGGCATATATTAACAGTGGCAAAAACAACCAAAAATACTTAGCAACCTCAAACTAAAATATAATTTTATTTAAGTTACAATATTGTAACCATCTACATATATATATAATATATTATATATAATTATATTACAAGACGTAGTTGCGTTTAATCAATTGCGATTTGTATTAAAATATAAAGATTTAATTATATAAAAGAAAATATAGCAATATTCTTCTTTTTTTAAATTGATCAATCTCAGAGGGAACCTGATAGTTAAGACACTCCATTCCCCAAACCCAATCACTAAAGTTCAAGATATTAGGTGTTGAATTGCAGAACTAAACACCGCTTTGTGTAGACACCGGAGCGAGGAAATGAAAATAATATAACTCTTGGAGAAATAATCCAATTGAACTTTCACATTTTCCAAATATTGATTTTAGAAAGTTACTTTATTTGCTTTTATACGATTAAATTTATTTTAATAAAAAAATAAATGTGCGTTTCAGTTTGACAGATATTATCTTTTACAGGTATTTATATTTATATATTATTAAATTTATAAAAAAAGGAAGTTAGACTTCAAATTTATTATTTTTTCAATAAAGTACACCTGTATTAGACAATATCTATATATATATAAATATAATGATAAAATTAATGATATAATATATCGTATTTTAAATTTAAAAAAAAGTTAATACAATGATCATTTCATATATATATATATATATATATATATATCTATATATATATATATATATATATATATATATATATATATATATATATATATATATATATATATATATATATATATATATATATATATATATATATAAAATGTTTAAAATACGATGTTTATTAGAAACTTTGTAAACTACAGTGATACACGCAATTACAGTAACAGTCTTAATTTCACGTCCGCCATTTTTCTTTATTTAAAATAATCCTAAATAATGTCATTAACAAAAAAAAAAACACAAGACTTATATAACAAAAAAAAAATTGTGCATACTTCATTCTTTTTTTTTTTCAATAATTTTCAGGTCAATAAAACTACTGTAGACATAATAATATATAAAGCTAAAAATTAATTCTACATATGTTATATATTATTTTCATATTAGACTTGGACAAAATGACGTTTGCTCTGTCTAATTTTTACTTATACATTATACACATCTATACATTTGTATGTCCGTCCTGTTTAATGTTATCTATTACGAAGTGCGTTTCACATTAAAACAAAATCTATAATTGAAATTTTATAATACTATTGTTTTATTAATATTTCTATACTATAAAACACTTACATTTATTTCGTAACGGAATCTGGAATATACGACTATTATCTGTGATGTCAAATTTGACAGATCAAACGTCAGCCGTCATCCTAATGTCAATGTCAAATCGCAGTTGACGTGAGCACGCGACTACGCCGGAGCGGCTTTGCGCTACAACCAAAATCAAAATTATTTATATATAAACAACCATTTTGATAAAAATAATAATTAAAAAAAAACATACAAAATTTCGATTGTAACCGTTGAACGGAATCAGAAATTTGATTTTAAAACTGACAGTTACTTATATGACAAACCATTAATTTTTGATAAATCTAATACAATATATAATACTAAAACCTGCTAAATTTTGATAAAAAAAAAAACAACAAACCAGTCCAAAAATCAAAAATCCAAAACCACCGCTCGCTTAAAAAATACACAATAGATAATATATTAAAATTAATAAAAAAAAACAAAAAGTTTAATTTACCATCACGCTGTCGTCAAAACCACCGGCTTGGTTTCTACGGTGCCATTGACCTCTGCAGCCTCTTGGGTCTGAGGGGCCTCAGAGACCTGCGTGGTGGTGGTCTGGGTCTGGGCCGGGGGGGTCTGGGTCTGCTCTGGGTCGGTGTCTGCAAGATCTGGGTCAGTCTTGGCCTCATCGGTGCCCTCTTGGCTGGACGTGTCTTGTGATTTCTCAGAGTCAGTGTGCTCCATAGGTTCGTCTGTCTGTTTGTCACTGTCATCTTTGTTTTCTTGTGGTTTGTCTGGAAATAATTATAATATATAAATTAAATAAAAGTACAAGAAATATATATATATATATATATATATATATATATATATATATATATATATATATATATATATATATATATATATATATATATATATATATATATATATATATATATATATATATATATATATATATATATATATATATATATATATATATATATATATATATATATAATTATCATCATAGATAGTATGCCATTGTAAACCCGACAGGATATGTCTATTTCCTCAATAAATTACCTATTAAATACAATAAAAAATGTAAGCCAGTAAGTAGTTCCTGAGATAAGATGATGAGAAGAGATGTATAACCATACAAACTCATTAGCCTTATAATATCAGATCTATAAATTTCTACTCACCAGTATCATCAACTTCCATCGGCGTTTCCGTTTCCGTTTCTGGTTCTTTTTTCTCATTACCGTTTACTTTCTGCAAAGAAATATCAAAAAAAATATTTAACTTATTAAAAAAAAAGAAGGTAAAACAAAATTAATTCTACAGACACTACAGGACAACACGACTATAGCAAAAAAAATATATTTTTTTTATTTAATATTTATCAAAACACACACCTTTCATAGTAAAACTACATTACCTTCACCTATATTAAAAAAAATATACATATATAAATAATAAAAAAAAACAACACAAATAACTTAATAATTAAAAACTAATTACTTCCCCCTCCCTTTCCTACCCATTTAAAAAATAATAATAAAAAAGAAAAAAAAACCTACTATTACAAAATTAACTATATAGACATATATAATTATTTTTTATATATCCTCAGCTTAGAGTGTAAACCTGCTAAATACGTGTTATTTTTGTCCATTTGTAAACAATATAAAAAAAAATTGACCAAGCGTGAGAGGAACTGGCACAGTGAGGGTTCCGTGTCAATTTCAGTATTTTAGGTTACCTAGAACTAATTGTTTGTACAGCAAATAAAGTTGACAAACTTAAGTTTACGGTTGTGCGTATGGCACTGTGTATTAAATAAACTACTAATATAAATTTGTTATAATTTTTTTCTAGAACATATCTATGAGTATTGTGAGTTCTAACTTCTTTTTTAGGTAGTAGGAAGGTTTTTATTAAGAGGCGAATTCTATACATAATGCAACAAATACTACATATAAAATGCTCAAACATTCTTTAATTACGTTTACTTGAAAGCTTTTTTGATTTAAGAAGCTCCGATTTAATATTAATTCAAACAAATATCTACGTAATCTCGAGATCATCATAGGTTTTGACAGGTTACCTAATGGTATTTATATATATATATATATATATATATATATATATATATATATATATATATATATATATATATATATATATATATATATATATATATATATATATATATATATATATATATATAAGCTGTTATCAAGTTTACACTCTAAAGCCGACAATATATATATACATACATACATACATATATATATAAATCTAAACCTAGTTCCGACGCGCCTTTTTGCTTGTGCTTGACACGCTGGACGTTGCAGACTTTGCCACTTTTCGCTTTTTCTAATAACGTTCACTTGTTAATTTATATTAAATTAAATCTTTATATAATAAAAAATAAAAAAAAAATATTTACAGACTTCAGATATGTTTTAATATTATTATCTTTAACTTATTTGTTTATTTCAAACATTTTATATATATATATATTTTACTTATAATTAGTTCTTCATTTTAATAAATTTTGAGTTACAAATGTCATGTCATTCATTTAACATTAATTTTTAAAACCCTACTATAAAAATTATACAGCCAAATTTTTATTTGGTGGAATTGGCGGAGCTTAACGCCACGCTATCACGGCACATTGGGAATCGAACCCATAGCTATCTCTCTTTCAATTTAGAGATTATCTATTAGTGTCTCCACTTTGTCCACAACAGTCCACGCTATGTCCTCTACTGTCTCCTGTCTTAAGGAGTCTATTAGTAAGAGTATTTTCCTTCCACATACCTCAGGCTTGTCAGCATCAGCAACAGGTTGAACACTCGACGTGGAAGATATCTCCTCATCCTGTTCCTGTTTCTTCTGCCTCTTGTTCGGTCTCTTCTCTTCTTTTTCTACTACTGTCTCCACTTTGTCCTCCACTGTCTCCTTTTCTGGTGCGGGGGATGCTTCCTTTTGAGCTGTGGGGTCCTCCTGTAATAGTGAATTTAAGTTTATTTGGTATTTTTTTTTAATATTATTGTAGATTTTTTACTGCTTCACACTGTATCTAACCCACATAAAGTTACATTAGCAGAGGGACCCCAAGATAAGTACAGCTAGTTTTTCAAATGCCGTTTCGATACATTGCGTGATCAATACTGAGTGAAGAGAAAAAAGATCTCCCACAAAAGGAGATCGGACCCATAATCGCGTGTACAGTGAGAACGCTGTGTCGTTGCACTACAATGTCTTCGATTTCAGACACAGGTTACTCTTTATTAATGATTTATTACACATTGATACAAAAAAACACAAAATTAAAAAACCAACAAAAACGCCATGAGCATGCACAATTACTATGATATTTGTATAAATAAATAAATAAATAAATAAATATATATATATATATAAATTTCATAGTTCGGTTGTTGAGTTGTTGCTGCCTTAAACCATAAGCTTAAAATGGCTGTAAAATTTTATTACATCCAATTATTCACTAATTACAAGTGTCCCCCTAAGCGTGCGTACCTGCAGCAGCACGGTGTGCTGTCCCCCGGCGGACACGAGCAGCGCGGCGCGGGCGGGGGACGCGGGGGACGCGGCGGCGGGGGACGCGGGGGACACGTGCGCGGGCTCGCCGCAGTCCGCGCTGGCGCCCGTGCCCAGCTGCCCCTCGCTGCCCATACCCCACGCGTACACCTCGCCTGGGGAATACAATATTATAAATTATTTATTTTCATTATTAGTATTAAGAGGCAAAGGCCGCGAACAACGAAAGGTTATGGGTTCGATTCCCGCTCAAAGAAGAAACAAGGCGAAGCGCGGCGTCAAGCTCCGCCATTCAACACTCAACGCCTCAATTTCGTTGGAAATTAGTGAACAGTACGGAGTGACTTAGCACTAGGTTTCCAAGTTCCCTGTGCCTACTCTGCCATATGCGGGATACAGCGTGAAGCGGAGTGTTATTATGACGCCTGTCATGGCGCAGAGACACATGTGTGTGACTGTAAGCTAGTTAGGTTGTGGGTTCAATCACCACTTGAAGAAATTATTATATATTCAATATTTTCATTTCTTTTGCAATAGTAAAGGCAACACTCAATGCTTTGTAAATGTAAGTTCATTTTCCACTGTGTGAAATGATTTCAGAATTCGGCAACACATAACAGAGTATGTCAGGTTCCCAAGTTCCCTCAGCCTTAATAAGAGTAAACAATGTGTACCTTCATCAGTGACCGCAAACGAATTGCTTGTGCCCGCTGAAATACTGATACACTTCTTGTTCTGCAACTTGGGTATGGGTTCTAATACTTCTGCGTCACCGGACTTCTCGCCGAGGCCTAATCTGTAATATTAGAAATATATTTGATTTTTAATTACTCAATTTAACGCTGTATCCCGCACATGGCAGGCCTACCCTGCCAGAGGGAACTTGGGAACCTAGTGTTGAGAGACTCCGTTTAATTTGAGGCATTGCGTGCTGAATTGCGGAACACAACGCCGCGCTTTGCCTTGTACCAAAGCGAAGAAATGAAAATATTAAATACTTCATTTCCTCTTTTTTATGTTTTTATCATATTTAAAAAATACTGAAATTATTTTTTGTTTTTATCATATTTACAGTAATATTTGGAATACTTGAGTAAGAAAAATCTCCTGTGTCAATCATTATTATTAAAAAAAATATATACTTTTTATTCCCACAAAAACCTACTTAGATCTATTGATTTTGATAAACTATTTTGGTTGGCGTCTTTTAAACGCTCGTTCTCCACGCTCATCACCCACACAAAAGTTCAACAAGTCCCAATCGCTTGTAGCATGCTCAAAGAATCGTGGCTGCGTTTTTTTTTTTATTTTTATTCCAAGTACACAATAAAAGTAAAGTATTCAAAACACTCAAGTACACAAAAGGCTAGGCACCCGTATGGTCGCGTATGGCATAAGGAATTATTGTAAAAAATAAAAAAAAAACACTTGCCACACAGCATTTATCCACTTCTACACTCTATCACTATCTAACAGAACGCTGGTACCAAGTAAAAGAGGGCGACGCCACTTCAGAGTTCAATGAAGTCAAAGCGGGAGTATGCCTGTGATCTACCAAGCACAGAGGACACAGTCACAGCTACATTCGCCGATGACACAGCGATTCTGGCAAGCAGCGAGGATTCAAACAAAGCCTCAGAAATGCTACAATCTGGCCTAGATAAAATAACAAATTGGCTTCGCAAATGGCGTATCAAGGCTAGCGCTGCTAAATCTGTCCATATCACTTTCACTTTGCGGAAAGGCAACTGCCCAGCTGTGAAACTGGAGAACAACATACTTCCCCAACGAGACAGTGTAAAATGCATGCACCTCGACTGACGTTTAACCTGGCGCCAACACGTGAAAACAAAGAGAGATGAGCTTAAAATAAGATACAACAACCTTTTGTAGCTCCTAGGAAGGAATAACAAACTCACACTAAGCAACAACCTACTTATCTACAAAGCAATTTTAAAACCAGTTTGGCTATATGGCATTCAGTTGAATCATGAACACTGTGAAATCGGAGATTACAGACAAATGACAGAAAGTAGATGCTCTCATTGGAGGGCAAACTCTACCCGACCGAACGCTCACCAAATATCCGGTGAAAGCTTTTTGCTGATTGCAAATAATACTATAAATAATTCCACATACACACGCCGTGCGCAACTGCGCGTTTTACCGACGCATTTGCCACGCCTACTTCTCACGCTTATAGTACGGTCAACGCCACACACACACACACACACACACGCACACACACACACACGCACACACACACACCCCGCACCTGCCATACTCGCAGCGGCCGAGCGCGTGCGCGACGCCCGCCGCGTCCACGGCGAGCGTGTGGTGCTGGCCGGCCGCGACGGCGTTCCAACCGCGCGTGGAAAACGCGTCGCACCAGGTCGGCGAGTATATAGCTGTTTTGCGTTTTTCCCCTGTTATACCTGCAAATTATAAAAACATTATAATGATAATATGATAAAAAAAAAAATCATTTCTTCGAGTGGCGATTGTCCAAGTAAAAAAAAACAAACACTACAAACTAAATTAATGAACTTCGATTCTTTAGAAAACATACAAAAATTTAAGGTAGTCAGATTTGAATCCACACTTCATTCGAAACCATCCAAGCACTCTGATCAACTAAGCCATACATTTTTATCCAGCTACATATTATAAAATATACTATAGTATCAACTTTACGCTGTATCCCGCACGAGGCAGGGTAGGCAGAGGGAACCTAGTGTAAGACACTCTGTTCCTCTTTCTGTCGAATTTGAGGCATTTCGTGTTGTGTGGCGGAACTCAACGCCGTGCTTTGCCTTATTACCAGAGCGAAGAAATGAAAACATTAAATATTTAAATTAAAAATATTAAATATTTCATTTCCTCGACTGGGGATCGAACCCAGAACCTGTCGTTTACAGTCACACGCTTGTGCCGCTGCGCCACGACAGGCCTCTATTATACTATAGTATAATAAATTAAATATGTTAAGAAACATACAAAATCGTACAAACCCAACTGTCCATAATTATTAAGACCCCATGCGAACATCTTATCAGTGGCACCGTCCAACGCGAAGGTAGCGTGATAGCCCGCCCATATGCGGGACACCCCCGACTTGAGCATCACTTTAGACGGTACTAGAAGGGCACCTGGGAAGTAAAAACATAATATTAAATTAAATGCATTGTATGTTGATTGACAGTTAACAAGGTTTATAATATTTTAATAATTATATTCATAGTATGACCTGTCGTGGCGCAGCTGCACAAGCGTGAGCCTGTAAATGACAGTCTGTGGGTTCAATCCCCACTCGAAGAAATGAAATATTTAATATTTTCATTTCATCGCTTTGGTAACAAGGGAAAGCGCGGCGTTGAGTTCCGCCACTCAATATGAATTCGGTGGAAATTAGGGAACGGAAGTTATATGGAGTGTCACTAGGTTCCCAAGTTCCCTTATCCATTATATATTATTTGTGTGTCAAATTGATAAATATATATCAATATAAAAGTAAAACTTACTGAAACCCTGCCTGGTGTCCCGCGAGGCTGACCTCTGAGACAGTCTGCCGAGCTGGCCCTGCTCACCGCAGCCCATTGTGTATACCGCGCCTGAGCTCTGTAAATATTAATTACAACCAAAACTAAATTCAGAAACAACTTATTTCAATGGATAAATATTCATTTATTATTTAATATTATTTTTATATTAAAAAGATTATCAAAATTTTCTTCATCTAGTTAGTTATTTTCTAAGATCACCTGCTGTAGGACAGAAGCACAATAAAGGGTACAACTATGAACGAGGCATGTTGTGGGATCGATCTCCCCTCGAGGAATTATTAATATTATCCTTTCATCACTCGGGTAACAAAGAAAAATGCGGCGTTGAACTCCGCCACGCCACAATTTGCAGAAAGTGGGAAACGGGAGTGTCTTATCACTTACTTCCCAAGTTACCTCCCACCCTACCATATGAGGGAGCGGGGATCGAACCCACAACCACAGACATAAAAAACCAAATACATACAGACAAAATAACAAGATGGTCGCCCCCAGAAGCTATATCGACGGCCGTTTCACCGATGTCCACTTTGACTGGCTCCTTGCACGCCTTGCCCTCGCGGCCGCGCATTACGAGGCCCATGGTGCCGTGCGAGTCCTGGAAATTACAAAAACATATAGATTACATATTTTTTGATACACGCTTTTTAATAATTACTAGTGAAAACTTTTAGGCTTGTGAAATATTTAAAAACAAAATGTATTAACTGAAATATTGCAAGCTGTAATATTTTTTTTTTTAAATAAAGTTGTTCAAAATGTTTAACAGTCAGTAACTTAGAATATCCATCAATCAATGAAACAGTCAGTAACTTACTCGACATATTTGTCAATGAATGAAACAGTCAGTAACTTACTTGACATATTTGTCAATGAATGAAACAGTCAGTAACTTACTTGATATATTTGTCAATGAATGAAACAGTCAGTAACTTACTTGACATATTTGTCAATGAATGAAACAGTCAGTAATTTACTCGTCATATTTGGCAATCAATGAAATAGTCAGTAACTTACTTAACATATTTGCTATTAAATGAAACAGTCAAAAACTTACTCGACATATTTGTCAATGAATGAAACAGTCAGTAACTTACTCGACATAATTGCTATAAAATGAACAGTCAGTAACCCACTCGGCATATGTATGAATGAATGTAACAGCGAGCACTGACCCGGAAGGCGCCCCAGGCGTACACGTCGCCGCAGTCGAGCAGCGCGGCGGAGTGCGAGTCGCCGGCCGCCACCGCCACGGCGGCGCCGGGCAGCGCCACCGCGCGCGCCGCGCCCTCGTCCGCCTCCGACGCCGTGGCCCGCCCCAGCGCGCCCTCGTCGTTGCAGCCGAACGTCCACACCTGCACACACCACACCACACCACATGTATCAATGTATACTGGGGAGAGTAATACGCGGCGTTGAGTTCCGCAACTCTACATATAGAGACAATGCGTTAAAAAGTAACAAACGGTATTTCCGCTTATGTTGTCAGGTGTAGGATACTATGTGAAGTTACTCTACTCTACTCTACTCAACTTCACGCTGTATACCACACGTGGCAGAATAGGCAGAGGGAACACTCCGTCTCCACTTCCGTTTCCAACTTTCCGCCGAATTTGAGGCATTGGGTGTTGAGTAGCAGAACTCAACGCCGCGTTTTGCCTTGTACCAGAGCGAAGAAATGAAAATAAATTAAATATCTAAATTGCAAATATAAAATATTCCATTTCCTCGAGTGGGGAACGAACCGACAACCTGTCCGTTATAGTCACACGCTTGTGCCGCTGCGCCACGACAGGCCTCATGTGAAGTTAAAAATTAAAATCATCCACGAATGGGCATCGAACTCACAGAAAAGAAGGAAAAACAAAAAAGTACTCACTTTTCCATCACAGTCCAGTGCTATAGTGTGCATGCCACCGGCACGCGCATCCACTATTTTATTGCCGAGGGCTTCGACATGTTTGAATCTGAAAAGTTATATAAATATAAATAACTAGCAACACACAAGCAGCTTCACCTGCATATATTTTTTAACATATCATAAGCAAATTACACAGAATGTGTACAGCTAAAAGCTATATTACTGCAAAGTTTAATCAAAATCGGTACAGTAGTTTTTGCATTAACGTATAAGCAACATTAAGCAATTATAATAAATAATAAAGTGATGGAACTCAACGCCACGATTTGCACCGTTAACCGGATTTAGAAAAGAAAAATATATAAATTTCCTGTAGTTGAATATCGAACCCGCAACCTACGTATGGCGTCTACAATAGCACACTTGTGCTCTTGGTCCCACAACAGACCTCTTTTGTTTTTATTATTAAAAAAAATCAAAGGCAAAAAAAGTGAACATAACTTGCATTAAATTAGTTTAAACTCTCGGTGGGAGACCATGTTTATAGAAAAAAACAATAACATCTGTTTTAAATTAAAATAGACTGTTCTCAATATATTCTTTTTTTTTTTCATTGGAAATATCTTCTATGGTTCCAATATACAAGGCTGTAAACATTTTGGTAGTGGATTCGATTCCCGATTTGGGGTATTTAATAATTTTTAATCTCAATTTGATGTAATAAAGTGCAGCATTGTGTTCAATAATCATAATTAAAAAAAAAAACTTAATTTGAACTTTTTACAGAAGAACTGTTTTTCTAGCCAGTCACTCCTTTTATCATTGATTTCAGGCATTTTTTTTTATTAATTTTAATGACTTCAAGGCTAAAATTGAATATTCTTAATTTCATATATCTAATATTAATTTTCAATAAATACTAGAAAAAAAATAATTATAATGTACTTACTTAGTTGTCTCGATGACATTTTCACCTAACCCCAGTTGGCCGACGTCACCCTGTCCACATGTGAACACACAACCTCGCTTTTTGGGTGCAGACGGTATTTCTAGCTGGATCGCTGTTGACAATACAATATTATTAACTTTATTAGTTTTTTCCATGATCATGCTGTATACTGCACATGGCAGGGTATGCAGAGGGAAGTATGTTTCTTCCACTTTCTGCTGAATTCGAGGCATTGCCTGTTTAGTGGCGGAACTTGCCGCGTTTTGACTTGTTACCAGAGTGAACAAATGAAAGTATTACTTCACTATATCAGTTAATAATCTAACCAACAGCCTGTTCCCACACTGCGCCACATCCAGACTGTGTTACCTTACATTACATAATAATAAGTTTAAAATTGCTTGGTATGCTTTTTAGAAAAAAATTTAAAGCCTCTTTTTATTGTTTATGCAACAAAAACAATGTTATAAATTTTTTCTAAAAAATATTAATATACATATATAAATTTAATAAATAAATAAATTTAATTTAATATAAGGATTTTTTAAATAAAGGATATTTAAACTACTATTTTATAAGAGAATATAAAAACTAAGTTAAAAAAAACAACAATGCTTAAAGAAATCAATAGAAAAACTTAAAACATATATTGTTTCATTTGCTATCCAATACAATAATAGCATTGCTAATTATACATTGAAGTCATTAAACAATTTCAACATAGATAATTATATAAATAAGCATCAAGTAATTACATTTTCAATACATAAAATAAATAATAATTTCAACAGGAAATTGAAAAGAATATAAATCACTTTTTTTATGATTAACACACACTTAAAAATGATGATTACAATTGTAATCATGATTATTGTGATTATGTTAACATTATATCCTATTGCTTTAGGTTGAGCGAGGATCTCGGACATAAGGAGGCTGAACAATATGAAAAAGTATCTAGGCCTGTTCAAAGTTAAACCTTTTTCATACAAAAAAGGCACTAATAGTGATTTATAGAACATGCAAAACCATTTTCTCAACCCATAAAGCCTTTAAAGTTAGCAAAAGGTTCTTAGCAACAGGCTATCTATAGCTATACTATTGTATACATAAGAAGTGTGATGTTAAAACAATACCAATATATTGAAACACACCTAGTTATAACATATGGCAATTAATTGTTGAATCATAATACTAAAAACCATTTAAATGTGACCTACGACAAGTTTACAGTTATAGAGTAAGCAGAGTTCAAATTATATTAGCAACAATTTTCAATGGCATTGAAGTGATCACATTGTTGATAGAAATAAATTATGTCAATATGTCATCAGATTTTCTTATCAATATACTGTGTTTTTAGTGACTAGACATTTTTTTTATTATTATTTAAATTTAATTCTAACAAAAGCTGTGTTATCTATTTAATGTAAGTAATACAAAAGCAATTGGGAATTGGCAAAATAATCAACTTTTATTTTATGTTAAAATATTTTAGGAAGTATAAAAACATTAAAGTAAAAGTATTCATTGATGTTGCTAAACAAAAAGTAGCTATAATTACATACAATCTGAATTGCATAGTTTTATCTATGACATTGTCATGTTATTACCATATTGCTACGAGTTATTTTCCATGTTTTATCTCGATCGCTATTTGCGGTTAAGTGCCTAATAATTTAGAAAATGCATGTTACGTTTCATATACTAAATTAGTATAAAATGAGTATGCGGCGATAAATTATATAAAATCAAGGTCAACCCCTATAAACACAACGCTAATAATATTAGAAAATAGAATGGCAAACACTCGACGCGTTTAATGCCGATAATTCGTCTAACCTCAAAATATTCCATTTCAAACACGCTTACGTAACTCTCGCGATATATATTTAAGTAGAAACAAAAATCAACCTTGTCGCGAACCTAAAATGGAAATAGAAACATAAATAACGCGTCGCATTTGAGAATTAAAAGCAAAAAGGCGCCAATAATACCTCAGTATTATGGTCTGCATTTCCCGCCATCATGATTTGACAGGTCATTGACGTTGAATAGAATTGTAAAGAAAACAACTGCTATAACATTGTTTCAAGTACTGACCTCCGCGTTTTTTCTTATTCTTCGGTCCCGTCGATGCTGTAGCAGCGGAAGATTTCGACGCTGAACGTTTAACGCCTCGCGCCGCCGGCATTATGTCTGCAATATTGCAAAGGACGCGTCAGTAAACACACAGAGCGCGGCAAACGATTGTTGGCTGCTGTCTTCGCACTGATGACGTTTTCACTGCCTTTTTAATTGCATTAGCTTATTGTTTCCATTATGCCAGCCTCTACACCAATAACGAAGCTACAGCCTCATAGATTTATGCGAAGCGCAGATAGGTTATATTATGCGTTTGTATAGCACTACACTGGGAACAAACAACGCACGAATGTCGTATGGAATAATGTTATGACATAGCAGAATAATTTACTTACTGTTTAATAGTTAAGGGTAAAAGTAATCCAAATTACTAACAATTAAATGATATCACTAAAGAATATGAGGTGACGTATTATTTCAACAGAGTACAAATCCCGTGCATCTCCTCCGTTCGCTTCGCTTGGCCTACGTACCACAGATAACGTACAACATAGAGGGAATCGACAAGTGATGTCATCGAGGCCACAGGTTATATATATTGTTTCTGGTATGATTTTATTGATTTAAAGAATGATGGTGATGATCTACAAAATTTTGTATATAATAATTTACTAACATAAAAAACAGTAATATATTTTTTATATATCAAATATAAAAGTAAAATAAATATTTAAGGGCAACTTTGATAACATTGTATTGAGAGCCACAATATGTTTAATGACTTTCAAGCGTACAAAGAAATAGAAATATATTTTCAGCTACAGAAAAAAAATAGTTAATTATGTTATAAATAAACAAGCACATTTCAAATTACCATACTTTTTATACCAATTTCTCATGTAAATAGGTAATTCAGTAAATATATGTACTAATATAAATATACTAACAACTTTCTAGTTTATATTATGGTAATATAAAATGTTAAAAATCACATTTTTTTTAAAAAATGTCCAAATTTTGTAGCCATAATGATTTTCAATTATGTTTTTAGATTTATGCCTTTTCGGCATAAGCAAAAAATAAATGAAACATATATTGTAATTTTACATTAGTCCGTGGTTAAAGGTTTTATACCTGACCACGGACTAAAGGACTGCAAAGTGTTTAAAACAGCGGGTTTCCAAAAATGTATAAAAATCAATATAGCAACTTTTTAAAACGCAAAAATCAAAAATCTTATTATGAAAATGTATTTCTTTGAAGTTAATTATAATTTCATTATACTTTTTGCTATAATAATGTTGATTTTGCCGTGCACATTTAAAAATAATGTTGCTATTTATATGGTAATCATGGCAAATGATTGCTGACAAATTTGTACCAACATGTACCATGTGTTTTATGGGGATACTATATTATTATGTATGGAAGGCATATGATAATTTCACTGTCGATCAATTTATGATTCAGACTGTTATGTTTCTGAATTCTTCTTTCTAAGATTTTAATTTCAGCTGTTATATTTGTCGATTGATATCTTTCGGCAATCATCATTACATATTTATTATAAGTACAGATATAAAATAAATATAAGTAATTATTACTCTAAATATACAAGAATGTTTGTTTAAAATATAATGTAAGTATACCTATATACTTTATTGTTTTAGCTATTTTTGTAGTATTTTATTATTTTCTTTGCAAAATATACATTCAATTTTTATTCCTCAAAAAATGAGCCACCACCTCTATTTATAAAACTAGATCTCGAAATACTTATATGTTTTTACAGATGAACGTATTCTTACAGTTGCTTCACAATATGTAAACATTGAACGTTATAGTAGAAACAGTGACAGAAACACATAAGAAACAAGATATATAGATAAATGTGTAACGCCAAGTTTCCGCTACCGAAAAATTTATAGATCTTGTACGATTGAGTTAACGTGTCTATAATAATAACAAATGCAGCGTTTAATAATAACTGCACTGTTTTCTAAGCTTGCCGTTGCGTACATTTAAAATATCTTTATTAAACAGTTCGAGGTTACGGCTCGGTTGACCTTTGAAAATACAGTATAGACGATACTGGAGGAAGGTCACGTAAAAAGAATGAGAACCCCCGGATGAACAGGGCATGTTTGAAGAGATTGATGACAGTGGACGAGGCGAAAGAGGTATGCCGAGACCGTAGCGTTTGGCGCTCTGTTCTCTCTGCCTTCCCCGCTAGGGATATAGGGTGAAGCTAAGTAAGTAAGATTACGGCTTACCTCGAATTCGGCGACAAGTATAGAACGAAACGGAATGTCTACCTAGGTTCCCAAGTTCCCTTTGGCCTCTGGCCCAAGGATACAGCGTAAGGCTGAGTACATATTACATATTACCTACTGTAATATGTACATATTACCTACATGTACTGGCATCTTTGATATTGAAAAACAGTATCGGTAGAGTTTGTTGCCGGCTCTTCTCAGCAGAACTGCCGTCCAGGCCGGCAGGTTGGTAGCGACGATATTTTTACTGTTTAACAACGTTAATCAACGCTATGGAAAGAAGACTTACTTAGTGTAGCTTAAATATAAGTGATTTCAAAAGAGTTCAAATTTTAATACGTTTTCTAAATAAATAAATAATTCCTGTTTGTGATTAAGAATCAAGTCCTCAATACGCTAATGTGCCAAATAAAATCGATTGGGATGCGCTTTATTTACAATCAATGAGTATTTCTTCGGATTCTTGAAGCAAAATTATCAAATTTAAAATATTTATTTTTTAATCTCTAAACTGGTTCTCGATACATTTCAATATTGGCTTTAATTACCATAACAAAAAATTTTATGTTCGTTTGTTTTGTTTACTTTAATTAATTTTGATAAATAAAAAATCCAATTGTCAAGACAATCCGTCCGCACTTTTCACCGAATTTTCAATACACAAAACTCAACACTGTTCTTTGTCTTGTTACCAGAGCTAAGCGAAAATAATTCATTCCGATAGGGAATCGAATCCGCGACCGATCGTTACACTTAGTCAGCCGAGTAAATTCCTATATCACATTTGACGTAGTCTTCTGCTCCTACATATTAATATTATATACAAATGCGTAGCCATTTTTACTATGAGGCCTGTCGTGGCGCAGCGGCACAAGAGTGTGAGTGTAACCGACAGGTTCTGGGTTCGATCCCCAGTCGAGGAAATGAAATATTTAATATTTTCAATTTAAATATTTAATGTTTAATTTCTTCCCTCTGGTAATAAGGCAAAGCGCGGCGTTGAGTTCCGCCACTCAATACGCAATGCCTCAAATTCGGCGGAAAGTGGGGAACGGAAGTGGAACGGAGTGTCATAACACTAGGTTTCACTTCCGTTCCCTCTGCCTACCCTGCCTAGTGCAGGATACAGCGTGAAGCTGAAAAAAAAAAAAATACTATGTTTTAAAGTGTTATTCCACACTTAGGACAGAAAATACTAAACTTAAATTTAAAAAGCGTATAAAAATTTTGAACGAAGCAGGATTTGAACCTGCGCCTCTGGAAAACCGTTCCAGCTGGTTCCGTGGAACGGTTTTCCAGAGGCTCAGGTTCAAATCCTGTTTCGTTCAAAATTTTTATACGCTTTTTAAATTTAAGTTTACGTACCCATTGTTAAAAGATAATAATTATGTTTAAAAAATGTTATAAAATACAATAAAACAATTTAATGAACTCATTAACGTTTCCGGTGTGGGTGTCACTGGGCGGGGCGATAAACCCCGCCCACCGCAAAAGCCTTTATAGCGTTGTCTCCTTCTCACTTTTAATAAAATGTTGCTTAGGAAAATTCGTCAATGTATTGGAAATACTGTAGTTATCATATGTAATTGTATAAGGTCATTGTGGTCCAGAGGTTTGTTTGATCGTAAATGAGATGGTTGTGGGTTTGACTCCTACTCAGGGAATTAATTATCTTCATATCTCGCTGCGTTGAACCACGCAATGTCTAGAAAATTAGGGACAGAGTAGACAACAGAGTGTTTAGTCCTGCACATCGCAAGAGACACTATACTCCCCGTTTTGAAATTTAGCGGTAAATTATATCGTTATATTTCAAAAGTGGAACGGAGTGTCTTAACATTAGGTTCCCATGTTCCCTCTGCCTACCCTGCCGTATATGGGATACAGCGTGAAGTTTAGTTAATATACATTTATAATGTTTTGACTTTTTAACAACATTTAAATGTATTTTTTAATAAAAACTAAATGTGTTGGGTACCTACGTTTGAAAATGTTCGGATCATACATAAGTATGCAATGATTTTTTTTTCTGTTTCACGTTGTAGTTCGCACATGGTAGACGGAGGGAACTTAGTGTGAAGACACTCGGTTCCGTTCCACAATTTTCACCGAATTTCAGGCATTGCGTGTTGAGTGGCGCAACTCAACGTCGCGCTTTGCCTTGTACCAGAGCGAAGAAACGAAAACATTAAATATTTCATTTGGAAATATTTAATATTTCCCTTCTTTGACTGGTGATCGACCACACAACCTGTCGTATTTATAGACACAAGTTTGTGCCCTTGCTCTTGAAATAATTATGTATATTACAAAAAATCATTGGCAAAACTAATAAACTCGCCAATATGAAAATAAGTAGTAAAAATGTGAAAATCACCTGTTTAATGGTGAAGAAACACGTATAACAACATAATAAACAACGAAATTAAACAAAAAATGTAGATTCAATGAAAATAAAATAAGATTTTAGCCCAGTAATTATGAATACCAAGTATAGTTTATTTATGTTTCATTGATTTATATAACTTTATTAAAATACGGAAATGAACACGCAATGCCTGCAGGAGTAATCGGAAAGCGGGAATGAGTGACTTATCACTAAGGGGCCAGGTTCTCCTTGCCTACGCTGCTACGTGCGAAATGCAGTTTACAGCTACAAAAAGTTATAAAAAAAATTAAGTATATACTGTATTAAGTATACACTAACTCCTAGTGTTTTCCCTATTTTGTACATTTAATTAATTTCTATTGTCTAAAACTACAGAGTAAAAATATTAAAAAAAAAACATATATCCAAAAAAAACAAAAAAATAAATAAATAAGTGTAACTAAAAAAAACTTACAAATCTAGTTTTTTAAATGTGTATAATTATAATAAAACCAATTCTCCTATATGAATATTAGAGGCCTGTTGTGGCGCAGCGGCACAAGAGTGTGACTGTAACCGACAGGTTCTGGGTTCGATCACCAGTCGAAGAAATGAAATATTTAATATTTTCAATTTAAATATTTAATGTTTTCATTTTTTCTCTTTGGTACAAGGTAAATTGCGGCGTCGAGTTCCGCCACTCAACACGCATTGCCTTTAATTTGACGGAAAGTGGGGAACAGAAGTGAAACGGAGTGTCTTAACTCTAGGTTCCCATATTTCCTCTGCCTACCCTGCCGTGTGCGGGATACAGCGTGAAGCTGAGTAGAGTAATTTCATTAATTTGATTGGTTTGTTTTTTCACTATATCGTTTTTGCTTAAATAAGTAATATTTGGCAAAAAAAGAAGGTTAAATGTGTCATCTAATTCGCAATCATATAGAACAACCAGGGTCAACAGAGATAGCGCACTGTCAAGACATTCCGTTCACCATATACATTTTTGTACAGAGTAGGCAGAGGGAACTTGGGAACCTAGTGTTAAGACACTCCGTTCCACTGCCTTTCCCCACTTTCCACCGAATTTGAGGCATTGCGTGTTGAGTGGCGGAACTTAACGCCGCAGTTTGCCTTGTTACCAGGTAATTAACTAGATATAAATATATTAAATATACAAGGTGTTTCTGTATTCTATAAAGTATATTTTAAGGTAACAGAACGAGCTAGCTAAGGTACAGTCGCGGGTGGTATCCAAGTGATGTAGAGTGTCGTGTTACGCCGCGGTGGGGCTTGGGTGCTTTATAAAGAAAGTTTTGCTTATAATTTAAAATATTATTTATTTTTCTTTCCCGCACATATCATGGTTAGTAAATCAATCAAGTTAGTAAGCAATATCTATTATTTAGACACTTCGTTCCGTTTCCCACTTTCCGACGAATTTGAGGCATTGCATGTAAAGTGGCGGAACTCAACGCCGCCTTTTGACTTATTACCAGAGCGAAGAAATAAAAATATTAGGTAATTAATTTAAATATATTACATATTTAACTTCTTTGAATGGAGATCGAACTCACGACCCGTCGTAAACAATCACACGCTTATGTTCCTGTATAACGACATGCCTCAAATATTTACATAATATCATTCAAATAAAAAAAACAGCGTTTAGTTTTGATAACTTACGTGTATTGTGCGAGTTTCTAGAAAGTCGTTGTCTACATAATGTAAAATAATTAGAACTAGCTTCCATATGTATTTTAATGGAAAATATATATTTAAATATATATATATATATATATATATATATATATATATATATATATATATATATATATATATATATATATATATATATATATATATATATATATATATATATATTTAAATAGAAAAGCACTAAAAGTATTTACTGCATATATTAGATTTTAGATTTTATTTTAGCTTAATGATGTCCTCGCAAGTGCAAAGCAAAATGCGAGAAACAGGGTAATGCAAGTAACAGGGTAATGTAGAGCGAACCTGAAAACCAACGGTTAAGGATACCCTGTTCGCATTGTGGCATGGTCGCGGATTTTAACGCTGCGATTTACTTAGTTACCAGAGCAAGAAAATGAAAATAATAAGATTTCATTTCGCGTTTCCTGCGCCACGACTGATCTCAAATTTAGGTACTTAAATGTTTGGAAATTATTAATTCATTCTCCGTTTAATAAATATTATGATTAGTCCGATATCAATGTGTAAACTGCTAAAAAGATATGTAACTACTATTGATTCTTGAAATAAAAAATAATATTTACTAATATTTTGAGACCTAATATTTACTAATAATATGAGACCTGTTGTGGCGCAGCGGCACAAGCGTGTGACTGTAACCGACAGGTTCTGGGTTCAATCCCCAGTCGAGGAAATGAAATATTTAATATTTTCAATTTAAAATATTTAATGTTTCATTTCTTCACTCTGGTAATAAGGCAAAGCGGGGCGTTAAGTTCCGCCACTAAACACGCTATGCCTCAAATTCGGCGTAAAGTGGGGAACGGAAGTGGAACGGAGTGTCTTAATACTAGGTTCCCGGGTTCCCTCTGCCTACCCTGCCACGTACGGTACAGCGTGAAGCTGGAAAAAAACGAATATTTCATTATTAAACTTAAATTTTACTAATAAATTATAAGCCATAATAAAATATACATAACATTAATTTAACATACACTGATATCATATCGAGATTAAATTCCTGATACGAGTAACTGCTGTAATAAAATTGTTGTAATAATTATTAAGTTGTAAAATTTTAAATTGTTTATATTTCTAGAATTCCAAGTAAAATTATTTTCTTATATTAAATGAAAAGATATTATTATTGGATAGAGATTATTTAGAGATATGAAAATATTTCTTGTTTATAATATAATTATGTAGTACGCAGTAGTGCTATGAGGCCTGTCGTGGCTCAGGGGCACTATCAAGAGTTTCGCCACTTAACACATAATGCTTCAAATTCAGTGAAAAATACGGAAGGAGACGGAGTGTTCTAATACTAGGTTCTCAGGTTCCCTCTGCCTAACCTTCCACATGCGGAACACAGCGAGAAGCTAAAAATACATTAAAATATTCTCTATTCAATTAGGCCATTACAAGTACTTGTAAATCGTAAAGTTATATAGACATGTCTGTAGTGTTACTCCTACAGGAAGCTACCACCGGCTCAGAAGGCAGCTTTGCTGAGAAGAGCCGGCATCAAACTCAACAGTTGCTATTTTCAAAATGTAACTTAAAATATATGTATAAAATAATTAACTTCCTGAATCCAACAACATTTAAACACACACTCTTATCATGATGATAGTGTTGAATTGACTAATATGATTTGCCCAACAGTATATTTTTCTAACTTTCACAATTAATTGTTGAAGTGATAAGCCAAAAATAACTTTTGGAATTTTATTATAAATACGTATACCATGTTCCATAAAAGATCTATTTACTTTTTGAAAAAGAAAATTAGAAGTGATTTTTTTTTTAGCTTCACGCTGTATCCCGCACGAGGCAGGGTAGGCAGAGGGAACCCGGGAACCTAGTGTCAAGACACTCCGTTCCACTTCCGTTCCCCACTTTCCGCCGAATTTGAGGCATTGCGTGTTGAGTGGCGGAATTCAACGCCGCGCTTTGCCTTATTACCAGAGCGAAGAAATGAAACATTAAATATTTAAATTGAAAATATTAAATATTTCATTTCCTCGACTGGGGATCGAACCCAGAACCTGTCGTTTACAGTTACACGCTTGTGCCGCTGCGCCACGACAGGCCAGGCCAGGCGATTTTAGCGCTTGGTTAACATGTATGTCATTATTGTTTTACATATAAGTAGTATTATATTTAATGGCTTGTATGTATTATAGTGTCTGTCGTGGCGCAAGGCAACAAGTGTGTGACTGTAAAGTTAACAGGTTGTGGGTACGATCACTCAAGGAAATAGAATATTTAATATTTTCATTTCCTTGCTCTGCTAACAAGGTTAAGTAGTTAAGCCATAAGTTTCGTCACTCAACACGCAATGCCCCTAATAATAGAACTCAGCGGAATTCTAATAACGGAAGTATCTTAATGGGAACGGCGTGATGGGACTTGAGAAAACTGGGTTCCCAAGTTTTTGGGTCTACCCTGTTATGTTCGTGATACAGAGTAAACAAAGTACTCCAATAATAAAATCCCAATAAGAAAGGTAAGCAACGGACCAAAGATTTTACTCTTCGTAAGTATTTGAAAAGTTAATAAGAACTGCAGAGTCGTACTGCGGATTTTATTATTTTTTCTTTAAATATATCCTATGTGTAAATTCCTTATAAATTTTCTAGACTATAAATCATTTATCATATCCTTTTCTATTAACTTCTCTGATTTTATTACTTTGATATTTCTACTTATAAATACATTTTGATATTTAAGAAAATGTCATAAAAATGTAAGCTCTACTTTAAAGGACAGCAACGACCTGTAGCTCCTCTGGTGTTACACGTACAGTGAGCGGCGGTGATAACTTACCATCAGAAAAAGTACATTTTGCTGTGTTATTCCGGCTTAGCATAGGATCACCCTAGTACTGACGGTGTCGTAAGAGGCGACTAAAGTACGTGTAGGTGAGCTATGTTGTCAGCAATGACAACACGCATGGGCAGACTCGATCGGATTAATACCACCTCCGGCACTTAAAACCGGCGTTAAGTAGTGGCTTTGCATGCACTTTAGAGACCGGCAGTGCTCTTGTACACGGGGCCGTGGGTGGCGGTGATCACTTACCATCAGGTGACCCGTACGTTCGTTTGCCGTGTCTTGTCCTTAAAAAAAAACACTCGCTTTCCCTGTCTTTTCCAATAAAAAAGACAATAATATTTTATATGATATTTTTTTACATTATTTCTTCTGTTCCAGGTAAAATCAGATAAAAAACCGCAATACTTCCCAGTAGCATCACATTTTGAGGGCAAATCAATAAATATGCTGCAGAAAGCGTCTACGACGCGGCCACAATACGGTTGATACAGCACTCACAGCGTACATTATATCTTTATATTTTGATGTATATTTTTATAATATTGACACCGGCTTAGCGGTAAAGGACGATGTTAGGTTTTGGGATCATATTAAGTTTAGGGAATGTACATTTTATATTTAGAGTTTGTTTGTTTGTTTGTTCGCTTGAACGCGCTAACCTTAGGAACTATTGGTCCGATTTGAAAAATTCTTTCAGAGATAGCCCATTTATCAAGGAAAGACCGGACCAATAGGACCGAAGCACCAATTAAGAATGTTTCATAATCGGGGGATTTTTTTCCTAATCGAGAGTTTTCGCTGCGTAAACGGTTAAAGTTTCGCAAAAATCATGTATATATGTAATCCGCGACAGAATGTGTCTATTTATTAAGGTTAGCTTTTTATGCTAACCAAATTTGTTCTAAAATAATGCATTATTAGCGAAGGTGTTTTTATAAACAATTCTTATCAAAAGCTAGTCACTTATAAGATATGTCGTGGTTAGATCTAAACTTAAGGGAATACAATATTCTTATTTCCTCGCTTTCGTCAACACAAAGCGCGGCGTTGAATAACGCAACTTCGTTCACAATATAACTAAATAAGGAAGTGCTTGGGGAACGGAGTGTCTTAAAACTAGGTTCCCTCTGCCTAGTCTCCTTTACGTCCGATATCTAGTTTAAACCTAAATAAAAGTGTCTTGGAAGGTTTTTTTAAATCTAGCAGCTATATCTGGTTATGCTAGCGTTTTTTCAGCTGGTATAGCTTATTTTAGCTACACATTACATGCAGATAGCCAAACTACAAAAGCCAAAGGAAAGTGGACACAAGGAGAAGTCCGGGACAGCTAAGGAGAAGTCCGGGAAGAGGAAGAAGAATATATTTAAGTTGTGCTTAAATTCTGTAAAGATCTTATTAGACAAAGTGTAATTGGATTTGTACGAGTCTCTTATATAGTCAGACTCTTTGTTATACACACACAATCTGAATCGTAAACGTTACGGTTATCGATTGTATGTTTAATTTTCATTTGGAAACTATTTCTTTTTATTTTCTCGCTTTGGTAAGAAGACAAACCGCAGCGTTGAGTTCTGACTTGTTCTGAGTTCGATCCTCGATCGAGGAACTGGAATATTTCTTTGCCTTTGTAACAAGGCAAAACGCGGCGTTGAGTTCCACCACTCAGCACTCTTTGCCACAAATTCAGAGGAAAGTGGGGAACGGAACGAAGTGTCTTAACACTAGGTTCTGTATATTCATAACTGTATTTATGATAACTGCTGTAGGTAAGATTGTATGTAATAGGTATTATGAGGACAGTAAACTAAAAATATAAAATTAATTATATTTCACTCACTCACTCAGCTTCACGCTATATCCCGCACATGGCAGGGTAGGCAGAGGGAACTTGGGAACCTAGTATTAAGACACTCCGTTCCACTTTCGTTCCGGCGAAATTAAGGCATTGTTCAGTGGAGGAACTTAACGTTGCGCTTTGCCTTGTACCAGAGCGAAAAAAAAGGACAATAAATATTTCATTTGAAAATATTAAATATTTCATTTTCTCAAGTGGCGATCGAATCCATAACCTATCGTTTACAGTCACATGTGCCGCTAAGCCACGACGTTTCGTGTCAGTATAAAACTCACAAACATCCCTTATTATTTAACAGCAAAAGCACCTTACCTTGGCCAATGAATTAAATCTATCCAAATAATATTTTGCTAATAATTTATTGATTGAACTTACATTAATTTAGTTTATCGAAAAAATAACGTGGCAGTGCCCTTAGGTGGTCTTTATACTGGACATTAAACAAGATGGTGGAATTCCGAGAATCCGCTCCAACTGTCACGGGGACGCGGGAAAACGATCAACAGCGTATTTTATTGACAGATTATATATACGACCTTTTTGCTTTTTTTTTTTAAATATATTGGGTTACGTTTTTGGATTTTTCAGATTTTTAGCTGGAGATAGTGGTTTAATTAATGTAATTAGTATAATTTGTTGGTTGTTTGATGTTTGGTCTGTTATTATTTATGTTGATGGTCTCAAGTCTTGTGAAGTAAGTTTAATATCAAATAATTGAATACTGGCAGTTAATAGAGGAGAATTTAAACATTTTTCCGATAATTTGCTTTCAGTCTTTCAGTAGCAGTTATTAATTATAATTAAATGTGAATTATCTCTAACTGGAATTAACAACTGGCTGTTATGCTTAAAAATCGTCTACATAGTTGTATCTCCATACAACTCAAAATCGTCATATAAGAGTATTTCTGGCGTATAGTTATGTGGTCATGAGGCAACTAATTAATATTTAAATCTAACTTTCAAAATTCTTCTAAGTTCGCACCAAAAAGACTTCGCAACTAATAAAAAAAAGCTTATAAACTGTCATAACCGTGTTTAAAGTAAGCATAAAAAGGAGAACAGAGGCATTTGATGTCAATCTAGTATAAACCTAAATTATAATTTCTCCTCCTAATATATTTTTGTCGTGCGACTGTAAACGATACAGGTAGTGGGTTCGATCCCCACCAGAGGAAATATTCAATTTAAATATTAAATATTTAAATGTTTCATTTCTTCTCTCTAGTAACAGGCAAAACGCGGCGTTAATTTCGCCATTCAACAGGCAATGCCTCAAATTCAGTAAAAAGTGGGGAACGGAACGAAGTGTCTTAATACAAGGTTCCCAAGTTCTTTCTGTCTACCCTACCATGTTCGAGATACAGCGTGATATATATCAGAAACAGCTACAAAAAAAGCACAACAATAGATCACAATTATATCGTTATATCACCTCACTTCCTTGAAGCACGCCCTTCAAACGTCAAGAGCGGGGTGTGGTTATACCCTCATACTGTAGGGACCACTTACATTTAATGGTTTGTGATGAGATTTATACAGTTCTGCTATAGTAAAGGTACTGTTAGAAGGAATAAGACCTAACTGAATATCTGTAGTTTGGGGTGAATTGGTATAGCTTCACGTTGTATCCCGCACGAGACAGGGTAGGCAGAAGGAACCCGGGAACCTAGTGTTAAGACACTCTGTTCCACTTCCGTTCCCCACTTTCCGCCGAATTTGTGGCATTGCGTGTTGAGTGGCGGTACTCAACGCCGCGCTTTTGCCTTATTACCAGTGCGAAGAAATAAAACATTAAATATTTAAATTGAAAATATTAAATATTTCATTTCCTCGACTGGGGATCGAACCCAGAACCTGTCGTTTACAGTCACACTCTTGTGCCGCTGCGCCGCGACAGGCCTCTAATTATAATAAAACTATTAATATATTAATTACTTCACGCATATCTGATATTGCCTTTCAGTAGCTTGTTCGACGCTCTCGTTTGCACCCTCGGACGGAACGTGACAGTGACTTGCCTGCCTTCATCGATTTATAAAACGTTATCACATCAACACAATCAATTTATATATATTAACTTGACACAATGTATTACAATAATAGTTACAATAAATATATTTTCAATTAAATTCATTTGAAGTTGCACTTTCGTCGCTTATGTTATGAAACGCCGCTGCGCTATTGCATTACAGATTATCTAAAATCTAAAATACATATGGTAATCCCTAATATATATGGTTGTTTTAAGGTAAAAAATATCCTATAAAAGCTGTAAATAAAAATAAAATAATTACTCCTATTATTCAAGTTAATTTTAAATTAAAAGATTCATAACAAATTCCTCGACCGATTTGAATATACTCTACTCAGCTTCACGCTGTATCCCGCACGTCAGGGTAAGCAGAGGGAACTTGGGAACCTAGTGTTAAGACACTCCGTTCCCCACTTTCCGCCGAATTAAGGCAATATGAATATAAATACAAATAAAAAAATAGATGCTCCATTAGTATGTTTATATATGAGAATTGCTCTTTTTGTCTAAATGTTGCCAAATTTTGCCGCGGTTAGAGTTTAGTTCATCTTTTTTTTTTATAGAAAAAGACGGCTAAGGAGCGTACGGGTCACCTGATGGTAAGTGATCACCGTTGCCCACGGCCCCGAGTAATTCCAGAAGAGCTACAGGAGCGTTGCCGACCTTTAAGATCTCTTTTCTGGTTCACACTGTATGTCGTATATAGCAGGATAGAACAAAATCCCTAGGATTAAGACATCGTTAACCGACTGAACTGAGTAACCGACTGAAAATTCATACACGTAACATCTCTAAATTCGGGAGAAAATTAGGGAACATTATGTCTGAGTTCTGGTCTGGTACTGGTTTCTCAGTACCTACCCTTTTATATCCGTAATACAGTGTTAAACTCTGTAGAATTAAAATAAATAGTCAACAGAAGTATCATGGTCGATCTTAAAACTAGGTTCCCAGCGTGAAATAAAAAATAATAATGCTCAAATAAATTCAATTCAAATGGCACTTCTATTTATGTCGTTACACAGCGCATTGTCGACGACACGCTGCCATGATGAATGATATGTAACACTCCCCTAACTTATGCCCTATTATGGTTTTAAATTATTTGTTAATATTTATGGATGTGAATTGCTCTTTTTGTCTAAAATTTCTCCATGATTTTTTTTTTGGTGATTTGCGGTTGTTTTATCACAGCTTTTTTTGTTGTTAAAGCCAACAAAAAACGTGTATCGTATGTAGTAGGATAAACAGAATCTGGTGTTAAGATATTCTGCGTACCACTTTCTATCCGCAGTCGCAGATTGACGGAACTCAACGCTGTATTTTGTCCTATAGCCGAACCCATAGTCATTGCATGCCAGCCAAAAATCTTTTAGTTCAATTAGTTTAGT
Organism: Eueides isabella; assembly: GCA_019049475.1. NCBI lineage: Eukaryota > Metazoa > Arthropoda > Insecta > Lepidoptera > Nymphalidae > Eueides > Eueides isabella. Next base: position 2,348,333 of record CM032409.1, on the reverse strand, counting down.
TAAGAGTCCAAATTCTAGACCCCTTAGAGTATTCCGAATTATATCTGATTGTATTTCTTGTATGTTGTACGGTGGGAAATACAATTTACTTTGTCACTTGTAGCTCTTGACGCTTAAGAAGAGGAAAATTAATGAATATTAAAAATTACTCGTAGCCTTAAATGGTATTGTATCTATAAACATCGTCTGTACGACTAGATATTTAACAACTGTACCATTGCCTCTAAGATCTATTGCGAATATTAATATTTATTTTGAAAAATTTATACAGAAATATTTATATAATGCCGTAACTACGCAATCGTTTTAAGTGGGTTCGATTCCCGGTCAAGGATATTTTTTATTTTTTATTTTCATTTTATCACTTTGGTAATTATTGAATACAAACGCACAATGCAAATTCGATGGAAAAGAAAGTGTCTTAATGAAGAACATGGGAACTGCGTGTCTTAACACTAGGTTCCCATGTTCCTTTTGCCTACTTTGCAATGGACGTGATATAGTGTAAAGCTATAAAGTTACTAATTTCTTTTTTTTTTCAGCTTCACGCTTTATCCCACGCGAGTCATGGTAGGCGGAGGGAACCCGGGAACCTAGTGTTAAGACACTCCGTTTCCCACTTTCCTCTGAATTTAAAGCATTTTTCATTTCCTCGACTGGGGATCGAATCCAGAACCTGCCTGTCGGTTACAGTCACACGCTTGTGCCGCTGCGCCACGACAGGCCTCTACTAATTTCTACGTAGAATAACAACGTAAGTAAATAAATGAGTAAATGAGTAAGTAAGTTCTTTATTTTAACCACATATTGCTATACATATAAGATGAAACTTACAATTCGTACGTTCCGTTCCCGACTTTCCGCCAAAATTTGTAACAAATCAAATATCCAAACATGTCTTTGCGTGCGTGTTGAGTGGCGGAACTCAACGCCGCGCTTTGCCTTATTACCAGAGCGAAGAAATGAAACATTAAATATTTAAATTGAAAATATTAAATATTTCATTTCCTCGACTGGGGATCGAACCCAGAACCTGTCGGTTACAGTCACACTCTTGTGCCGCTGCGCCACGACAGGCCTCAAATATATACAAACATACTAAACTAATAACCTTTTTATTTGGATATCGGTTAAAATAACTAAGGTAGCAAGCAGACCAAATTTTAAACTATTAACAAAAAAAAAAACAATGTAATTAACAAAATCCAAATAATTCAACACAATAGTATATACATTTCAAGCAAGAATAGAATGGAGAAGCTCGGGGGAAGGTCCATTGTAATTGTAGGTAAGCGCATCTGTCAATATAATCCGCATTTCAACAACGTGTGTTTTATCTAGTTTATAGATCTCTATTGTTATTGTAGTGGTACTTGACTGTGTAGAGTACAGTGTGAATCGAATATATATATATATATAATAGGTAATAAGGCAAAGCGCGGCGTTGAGTTCCGCCACTCAACACGCAATGCCTCAAATTCGGCGGAAAGTGGGCAACGGAAGTGGAACGGAGTGTCATAACACTAGGTTTCACTTCCGTTCCCTCTGCCTACCCTGCCTAGTGCGGGATACAGCGTGAAGCTGGGAAAAAAAAAAAAAAAATATATATAACTAGGGTCCCGCCCGCAGCTTCACTTACTAATCTCAATTATTTTTTAGTTCTAATAATATTATCACTGTCAAGTTAATATCTATATATACATTGAAAACTAAAATTTCAGCTAAATGCTGAATTTTTTTATCAATTTTGTCGAATTAAATATTTTAAGTTTACATAACTTTTTTAATTATTAACCGATTTTAATAAAAACATACGCAAAATGTTGAAGGAAGTTTGGCAAAATATAATAGTGAAAACTCCATTTTAATATGGCTAGCCGTTTCTGAAATTAGCGCGTACAAACAGAAAAAATAATAATAATAAATACTACTTTGGGCTCCAATACATTAATAAACGCCCTTATAACATTTTTTTTATATATCTTCCATGTACAGACAGTGATCGGTAACAGATTTATTATAAGTATAGACTTATTCGCTATTGCTTCGCTCGTATGAAATTATCAATAAATTTTAATGGAGACCAAAGTGTATATAATATTTATTATTATTTCTTACACCTATTTTGTTCAACATCAAAGATGATTTAAGTTTAATGACAACAGGTCTTGTGCTACTAATGAGAAAAGGACAAAATCAATGCAGCGTTGAGTTCCGCCACTCAACATACAACAGCTCCAAAAATAGGCGGAAAGTGAAGAACAGAAGTGGTTTAATGAAAACGTAATGTGTTAACACTAGGTTCCCAGGTTCCCTCTACTAATCTTGCCATGTGTAGCTGAAAACAAAAGAAAAACTATGCCCATAATATAACCACAATAAATTTATCATATTTCAAAATTAATCCTACTATTAGACTGACACATCAATAGCTAGTTAAAAACAACTTAAACATCAAACAAAAATGAACCCGCTACCCCAAAACCAACACGCCATACAAAACAAGACGTCTTCACCAACAATGGAACCCTTCAGAAAGCACAAAAGCGACAAATAAGCGTATAACGATCTTATTCAACGCATTATTACACTACTAAATTAAATTTGCAATATCAAAAATCTTTATTACTATAGAGATAGAGGGTATTTTGATATATTTTCGAGATATATATTTAATTTTGTTAGGTTTTCGTTATAAGAATAGGGCAAAATGAGCAAACTAACGGCGGCTTGTCTTTGAAAAATGTATTGAACATGTTTTTACTTCCTCAGTTTGTTTAAACATATGGCATTGGCCTAACAATGTCTTAATCGCAGTTAAGTGTGGCTGTATCAATGGTGATAGCTGCATGGAACATTTTGTATGAATTGTGGGAAACGGGACGGAGTGTCTTTACACTAGGTTCCCAAGTTTCCTCTGTCTACCCTGCCATGTGCGGGATACAGCGTGAAGCTGAGTAAGTAAAAAAATAAGTTTATGAAAACTTGAGGCCTGTCGTCGCACAGCGGCACAAGTGTGTTACTATAACCGACAGTTTGCGGGTTCGATCCCCGCTCGAGTAAATGAAATATTTAATATTTTCAATTTAAATATTTAATGTTTTCATTTCTTTGCTCTGGTACCTACAAGGCAAACCGCAGCATTGAGTTCCGCCGCTCAACACACAATGCCTCAAATTCGGTGGAAAGTGGAGAACGGAAGTGGAACGGAGTGTCTTAACACTAGGTTCCCAAGTTCCCTCTGCCTACCCTGCCAAGTGCGGGATACAGCGTGAAACTGATTATTTAGACGTAACGTATTAAATAGAATGTAGCGGGATTTGAGCACGCGTCATATGGAAACCGTATTATGTAAAGATTTTTTTAAATATAAATAAATGTATTTAATATTTTTTTTCTAATTACTATTGTAAATGGTATATTTATGCTTTATATTGATTACAAAAACACATATAGGAGTTTTAGTAAAAGTTATTAAATTATTAACATATACATATATTAATTAACAATTTGATTTTTTTTTTAATTTTTCGTAAGTACCTACGTGTGGGAGAGTCACGTTGTAAGCAATGACAACACGCATGGGCAGACTCGACCGGATTATCACCACCCCCGGAATTAAAAAGCGGCGTTAAATAGTGGCTTCGGCCACTACGTTTCGAATTATGTAATGCCGGGCCCCGGTGCCCGTCGATCTTATAGACCGGCAACGCTCCTGTAGCTCCTCTGGAGTTACTCGGGGCCGTGGGCGACGGTGATCACTTATCACCAGGTGACCTGTACACTCGTTTGCCGTGTCATGTCCATAAAAAAAAAGTCAAGTCAAGTCAGACAAATTTACTTGTCGTTGGTGAGATGTGTTCAGCTATAGCTAACAATAAAAATAATTTTAAACTAATTGTTAACTTTTTTTCAGCTTTGCGTTTTAAACCGCATATGGGTGATGAATTTTGGGCATTGTGGTGGAACACAACGCCGCAGTTGGCTTTCTAAATATTTCGTTAGAAAACGTTAAATATATTTTAATATATTCAAATTCAACGTAAAGTGGGGAACGGAACAAAGTGTACTTAACATTAGGTTCCCAAGTTTCCTCCACCCACATACTAATTGAAACTAAAAACAACTATCATATGTTAATTCGAATACTTCTTCTTACTAAACTGCGATGAAGTTTAACTTTTAATACAATGTACAGATTTTCAAAACGGTCAAATACGAATCCCGAACCACTCGCACAATCTTAACGTATGGCTTAGTTGGTCAGAGTGCTTGGACGGTTTCCAAAGAGGCACAGGTTCTAAACCTCTTACGTTAAAATTTTTATACATTTTCTGAAATGGCACTTCAATACGCTTTGATTTTCAATCCAAACAAGAGACTCTACCTTTCTAGAGATCTATCTAACAGTGACACCATATTGAATCTAATTAAAACATCCATTTTATATTTACAAAATGGTTAGTCATTACATCACGGTTCACGCGATGATTTAACAGCTGTTGACTGTTTTGGAGGCGACGGAAATATCTTTTCCAACTCGGGATTACGCCTACTTTAACCCCAATTGTTCCACAACGTTGAAAATGGCGTTATAGCACGACCAATGGGAGGCGTGACCGTTTGAATGGATAAAGCGATCTGATTGGTCGCTTCTCACACCGGACTATGAATCGACCAATCAGAAGCCAGAACGAAGGTTTGATTCAAACTAGTTCCATTTATGCTGTCAACTTGTGAACACGCGTTTGAATTTCGAAAAGTTTTGAACTGAGAACAAAAAATAAAAGCGGTTTAATAAAAATTTTCGGCCAGTGCTCTGTGGATTGTATATTATTTTTGATCTGTGCTAATTATTTATCTGCACGTTTGGGCAGAACAAAAGTTTTGATAGATTTGTGCGTCGCGCGGCATTTTATTTTTAGTTGTAGCTTGTTAAATAGTGAGCCGGGATCTTAATTTAGCGTTGCACATGAGTGTGAGTATGGTTCACTTTACTTCACTTGTATTTTGTTTTTCATGCACAGAGTTAATATTTCTGGATGGTCGACTCGTCTTTTTACTTGTCAATTATCAGGTCTTTTACCCGTGCGAGATTTATATTTAATGGTCGCGTTGAAACTTGAAAATGACGACGATTTAAAGGACATTTGTATTTTGAATACATTTATATTCAATAAATGTTTGCAATTGCATTTGTTTATTTAAAAATAAATAAAATTTAAGAGGCCTGTCGTGGCGCCGTGGCCCAAGCGTGTGTCTGTAAACGACAGGGTGTGATTTCGATCCCCACTCGAGGAAACGAAATATTCAATATTTTCAAATTAAATATTTAATGTTATCATTTCGTCGCCCTAGTTACAAGACAAAGCACGGAGTTGAGTTCCGCCACTCAACACGCAATGTCTAAAATTTGGCGGAATGTGGTGAACGGAAGTAGATTGGGAGTGTCTGTTAAGACAGTGTTAACTAGGTTCCCTAGTTCCCTCTGCCTACCCTGCCATGTACGGGTGTATCCCGTGAAGCGTGAAGCTGAGTGAGGGAGTAAATAATAGTAAATTAATGTCATTTTGACTCTACATTTAATAAAATATATAAAAATATATACAACCAATAAATAACTCTATTACATATATTTAAAGTTTAATTTAATATAAAATAAACAAATACTAATGGCATGAGTTCATACTTTACATAAAATGAGCAAAATATTACTATAGACTTTTGCAAATGCAAAAGGTGTTTACACGATTCTATTTTAGCTCCTATACTCTTAGTATTATTATTAAACTTTGTTAAGCTTTCGATGCAGCTTTTGCGATTAAAGCAATAAACCTTTATATTTATATGCTTCATCTTCACGCTGTATCCTGCACATGGCTGAGTAGACAGAGGGAACATGGGAACCTAGAGTTAAGACACTCCGTTTCGTTTGCCACTTTCCGCCGAATCTGAGGTATTTGCGTGTTAAGGTGGCGGATACTAACGCCGCGCTTTGCCAGAGCGAGGAAATGGAAACAATTAATATTTAATTTGAAAATAATAAATATTAGTGAGGGTCGAACCCATAACCTGACACGTTTATAATTACAGGCTTTGCCTTAATATTTATATGCAACTGTCAATACACATAAAATAAATGTTTTTTTTTTAATATTTATGTCAAAATTCCCGAGCCATTGTAGGGCAGTGACATAATACAGCGATCGTAACCACGACGGTTGTTCAATTCCTATCTTGGGTAATAAATTGATCATGTCATCGTTCTAGTAGAAAGACACAGCTCGGCGTTAAGTTTCACTACTCAACTAGCAGTGTTTTAAAATGGCCTGTACACGGAGAAAGTAGTGTCCCAATATTCCGTTTCACTGTATAAAACGCACTATTCTATTGCACATAGACTCTAGTCTCTAGATGAGTCATTCCGTTCACCATATTATACAGCCATATATGTAGCTCTACATTTTGTTAATTAGATAAGAGAAGTGTAAACATAATCAATTTGAGCAATTCATTTTTATTTGGAACATCTAACTTTCGTATGTATTAGTACTTTTTAAGTACTTTGCTATTGTAGTGTTAAAAGCTGCTTTTACAGCAGCTGTAACCGTGTGGTCCAAAAGAGGTACACATTACAGGGATAATCATGATGAAATCATCACCTATAGTTGTTTACTGTTGTTCATGAGATCAGCACGTTCAACTAGACAAACTATTAAGCCTTATTTTTACTTACTTTGCTTAGGCTTAGAGAACGGAGCGCCAAGCGCTACGGTCCCGGCATGCCTCTTTCGCCTCGTCCACTGTCATCAACCCGCACATACTTGAACATAAACATTAAATTACGAATTATTATTAATATTCTTACTTACATTTCTTTTTATAAACTTTATTTAAATATTTTCAATTTAAATATTTAATTGTTCATTTCTTCGCTCTAGTAATAAGGCTAAGCGCGGCGTTGAGTTCCGCCACTCAACACGCAATGCCTCAAATTCGGCGGAAAGTGGGGAACAGAAGTGTCTTTATACTAGGGTCCCGGGTTCCCTCTGCCTACAATGCCTCGTGCGGGATACAGCGTGAAGCTGAGTAGAGTTGAGTAGAGTATTTTCTTATGATATAGTTCATATTTTATTTTTTTCGCTCTGGTAACAATGCAAAGCACGGCGTTGAATGCCACTCAACACACAATGATTCAAATTCGGCGGAAAGTGGGGAACGAAAGTGGAACGGAGTGTCTTAACACTAGGTTCCCAAGTTCCCTCTGCCAACCGTGCCGTGCCCGGGATACAGCGTCTCCTTTTCCACCTTCACGCTTTATCCTGCACTTGGGAACCTAGTATTTAGATTCTCCGTTTCCATTAAGAAACTTTACTTCCCCACTTTTCGCCGAATTTGAGTGTCGAATGATGAGTCAACACCACGCTTTACCTTGTTCACAGAGTAAACATGAAAATATTAAATATTTTATTTCCTTCAGTGAGGATCGAACCCACAACCTGTCGCGTTGACAGTACATACGCTTGTGCCACTGCACCACGACAGGCCTCAAGTCCTAAATAGTAGAGCTTTATAAAACTAAAATAAAACCTTCTTATATATATCTACTTAACGTCTCATCTCATTAAGATACCGATCGGTTTCGAGAAAGTATCATAATTATGGTGAATAAAGTTAACGTCCACATTAGTTAAACAGTTTGTTTGTCTTACGAGATGTAGTTCTTATTGAAGTATAAATTATGTCTCGATCCTTGTATTAGGATTATAGCTTCACGCTGCATCCCGTAGGCAGAGGGAACTTGGGAACCTAGTGTTAAGACACTGTGTTCCGATCTCCAATTTCCACTTAATTTATGGCAATGCGTGTTGTGGGACGGAACTTACCGCCGCGCTTTGCCTTGTTACCAAAACGAAGAAATGAAAAAATTAAAAATTTAATTTGAAAATATTGAATAATTCATTTCCTGTAGTAGGGATCGAACTCACAACTTGTATCGTTCCCGGTCACACGCTTGTGTTCCTACGCCACTACAGGCCTCAACTATCACGATTATAATGTGTTATTAATAAAATCATTCATCTCAATCATTCATCATCCTTCGCCTACCCTACTTTATGCGAGATACAATGAATCTAAAAAAAACAAAAAAATATGCAATAAAAATAAGATAAAAATAAGTTCTGTCCTAACGGAGTGTTTTAACATTAGGTTCCCAAGTTCCCTCTGCCTACCCTGCCATGTGCGGGATACAGCGTGAAACCGAGTGAGTGAGTAATTTATTAAATCTTTGACAGTTGACATCCATTCCGAAATGGCGGTAGCTTAACTCAATAACTTATCACAAAACCTGATAAACCATTTAAACACATGCTCAAACCTTTACAATATCATGATTCCGTAACTTTCGTGTAATATGACCATACATGGCCATTAATTAGCCCCCCACGGGTTGCGGCCGTAAAAAACATTTAACGATGAAAAGATAACATCTCCAGTATCTATAGGTAGTGTAGGCCTATTCGATACCGTGTAATTCTCTTATTTTATTAACCAAATGCCTGTTATTTTACATGTCGCCTGTATTTGGTTCTATTTTATATATTTTTGGGTTGATGGTTAGCTAGTGAAATATGGTGGGTTTGTTTGTATGGTTTATCTTATATGGGATTATTTATTTTCATTTCATTATATTTTAACGTAGGTCAGAATGTGGGTTCGATCCCTACTCGGTGAAATCAAAATATGTATTATCATTTCTTTCTTTTCGCTTTGGTAACAAGGCGTAGTGCGGCGTTGAAATCCGGCGAAAAGTACGGAACGACTGATTCTTAAAGTAAACAAAGTGTAAGTAGGTAAAAGTAGGTTCCCAAGTCTCTAAACAAAAAAAATTGTCTTCTTTAAAAACTAAGGAACAAAAGGTTTTGTATGTATGACACATGATATTTTCTTCCCAGTCCCTCCAAAACATAGAGAATTTTTTTATGTATGCATAAAGAGTTCCTGAGGTTAGCTCGTTCAACCAAATAACTTTAGATTAATATAGATTATACTAAATTTAAATTTTAAAGCGTATAAACATTTTAACGTAGCAGGATTTGAACCTGCGCCTCTTGGAAACCGTCCAAGCGCTATGATCAACTAAGCCATACGTTCTTATTGAGCTACGTCGAAATTCTTATACGCTAGCTAAAACTTATTTATGTTGTTAGCATCTTTGTAGGGAGACGCTTACAAATTTCTGCTATCCAAAGACAATTTGTAAGATTTATCGTTTTGGCAAGAGAAAAAGCTATTTATTTAATGTTTTTTACGCTTTCAAATTTAAATTTGTATTTTCTTGATAAGTGTGGAATATCACTTCAAAAAATAGTATAGATTAGTTTACGAAAGCTGATTTTATTGTTTATAGCTTCACGTAGCTTCACGCTGTATCCTTCACGAGGCAGGGTAGGCAGAGGGAACTCGGGAACCTAGTTCCACTTCCGTTCTCCACTTTCCGCCGAATTTGAGGCAATGCGTGTTGAGTGGCGGAACTCAACGTCGCGCTTTGCCTTATTACCATTATATATTATTAAATAATATATAAACAATAAAATCAGATATTAAAACAGGCCTTCTTTATTCATAAAAAATGTTTACAAAGCTAATTATAAAATTTTTTAATATCATATTTATGTATACTACAGATAATAAGTAATTGAAGCTTTGTGGAACACCAGACGGGTGTGAACGTATGGCACGTACATTTTTTTTTCAGCTTCACGCTGTATCCCGCACTAGGCAGGGTAGGCAGAGGGAACGGAAGTGAAACCTAGTGTTATGACACTTCGTTCCACTTCCGTTCCCCACTTTCCGCCGAATTTGAGGCATTGCGTGTTGAGTGGCGGAACTCAACGCCGCGCTTTGCCTTATTACCAGAGCGAAGAAATGAAACATTAAATATTTAAATTGAAAATATGAAATATTTCATTTCCTCGACTGGGGATCGAACTCAGAACCTGTTGGTTACAGTCACACTCTTGTGCCGCTGCGCCACGACAAGCCTCAAGCACGTACATATAAAGATATATTGAGATAATCCATTATTGAGGGCACGACTCAAAGAAAGTTTCAAATTTTTGTCTGTTTGACTGTGTGTTTGTGCACGTTTATCTCCGAACTAATTGAAATGCTGTATTTAAATTGATCCATAGATAAAAATAAAATGTAAATTTACATTCCCACGCTACTAAATTCGTAAGCATAAATATATATAATATACATATGTATAGTTTTTTACAGATTAATTGTTCGATATTGATAGAAAATGTATCTTTTATGATTTTTATTGTATAAGGCAAGATTTTATCACTATTTTGTGAAGTAATCTAAATTCTTATGTCAAAGTTGTTGAATATTTGCTATTTTATATTTAAAAGTATAATTGTTTGTGGACTGTCGTGGCGCGAGGACAGAAGTGTGTGACTGTGAACACGACAGGTTATGGGTTCAATACTCACTCGAGGAAATGAAATATTTCATATTTTCAAATTAAATATTTAATGTTTTCATTTCTTTGCTTTGGGTACAAGGGAAAACGCGGCGTTGAGTTCCGCTGCACACTACACAATGCCTCAAATTCAGCGGAAAGTGGAGCGGAATGTCTTAACACGTTAGTTTCCTCTGCCTACCCTGCTATGTGTACAGCGTTAAGCTGAGTGAGTTAATGGTGAACGAAGTGTCTTAATTCCATGTTCCCTTTATTTACCATACTAGATTAGGTTCCCTAAGTGTACCCTTTACGCGTGATACAGCGTGAAGCTGCTAAAACAATATTCTCAACATACCGGTCCGCCATCAACGCGTCGTAAGCAGGTCGCGACTATTTATACCGAGCTTATTATAAACAAAATACATTCGTTGTTTTGTTTTCGCTACAAAATATTTAAGACACGTTAAAACAACTATAACGTTGCTTAAAGTGTGATGAAAACTACTTTGTAACATTTAAAGTAGATAATATAATGCGTATTAAGGCGAAAGGCTGTGGGTTCGATTTCCACTCGAGGAAATAAAATATTTAATATTTTCATTTCTTCGCAATAAGGCAAAGTGCGACGTTGAATTCGCAATACAACTCAACCAATTCAATTCCAGCGTATACTGGGACAGAACAGAGAGATCTGAACACTAGGTTCCCAAGTTCCCTCAGCCTATTATGCCAAGAGCGTGAAGCTAAAAAAATAATAGTTACTTTTAGCTTCTCACTGTATCCCGTGTATAAAAGGGTAAGTACAGGGAACCTACTGTTGAAACACTGCATATCTTCTCCTAAATTTTTGAGACTTAGCATTTTTTTTAAGCGTCTTGTTACTAAAGTTAGAAAATGGATATATTAAGTATATAATTTATTCTAGTTCGAGCGGAAATCGAACTTACAAACATTGTGTTAACAGTCACACGCTGTGTCGCTGTGCCAAGAGGGTATACATTCTTCTCGTTTATTTAATCTAGAATTTAAAAGGTGATGAGGTTAATGTACCTACTTAAATAATGAAAAAACAAACTTTATTTTGTTATATTTATTGTCGCCAGATGACTCTGTTGGGGTATGATGGCTGTAAATGCGCTACTTATTGGATTTGTAATAGTTATTTTTAGCGTCGTAGGCAGAGGGAACATGGGAGCCTAGTGCTAGGACACTACGTTCCGTTTCCTACTTTACGTCGAACTTAAGACATTGTGTGTTGATTGGCGGAACTCAACGCCGCGCTGTTTTGTTATCACAGGAAATAAAGCATCAAAAAAAATATCAATAAACAATACTGTCAAACTTTCATTTCTATAATAAAAATTTATGGCTATAAATCCAGGGTAAATTATATAAACATGTCTTTAATACATAGAAAATATTATTTGCGTTAACATTTCAATCCTAATTTCTTAGGGACAGAGTTAAGGGAAAATAAATATTTAATATTTTTATTTCCTCGCTCTAATAATAAGACAAAGCGCGGTATGGAGTTCAGCCACTCAACATGCAATGCCGAAAATTAGGCTTTAAGTGGGGAAAGGAATGGAGTGTCACAACACTAGGTTCCCAAGTTTCTTCTGCCTATCCTACCATATGCGGGATACAACGTAAAAAAATGTGTGATTCCGGCTTAGAATAGGATCACCCTGGTACTGATGGTGTCGTAAGAGGCGACTAAAGTGCGTGTGGTAGAGTCACGTTGTCAGCAATGACAACACGCATGGGCAGACTCGACCGGACCATTACCACCCCCGGCATTTAAAACCTGCGTTAAGTAGTGGTTTCGGCCACTGCGTTTCGCATTAGGTAATGCCGGGCCCCGGTGCCCATCCACCTTAAGGACCGGCAACGCTCCTGTAGCTCCTCTGGAGTTACACGGGGCCGTGGGTGACGGTGTTCACTTACCATCAGGTGACCCGTACGCTCGTTTGCCGTGTCTTATCCATAAAAAAAAACTGTTTTTCTTTTTGAGGCCTGTCGTGGCGCAGTGGCACAAGCGTGTGACTGTAACCAACTAATTGTGGGTTCGATCCCCACTCGAGGAATTGAAATATTTAATATTTTCTATAAAATATTTAACGTTATTCATTATACGCTTGCTAAAACTTATTTATGTTGTTAGCATCTTTGTAGGGAGACGCTTACAAATTTGCGCTACCCAAAGACAGTTTGTAAGAGTTATCGTTTTGGCAAGAGAAAAAGCTATTTATTTAATGCTTTTTACGCTTTCAAATTTAAATTTAGTATTTTCTTGATAAGTGTGGAATATCACTTTAAAAAATAGTATAGAATAGTTTACGAAAGCTGATTTTATTGTTTATAGCTTCACGTAGCTTCACGCTGTATCCTGCACGTGGCAGGGTAGGCAGAGGGAACTCGGGAACCTAGTTCCACTTACGTTCCCCACTTTCCGCCAAATTTGAGGCATTGCGTGTTGAGTGGCGGAACTCAACGCCGCGCTTTGCCTTATTACCATTATATATTATTAAATAATATATAAACAATAAAATCAGATATTAAAACAGGCCTTCTTTATTCATAAAAAATGTTTACAAAGCTAATTATAAAATATTTTAATATCATATTTATGTATACTACAGATAATAAATAATTGAAGCTTCGTGGAACACCAAACGGGTGTGAACGTATGGCACGTACATTTTTTTTTTCAGCTTCACGCTGTATCCCGCACTAGGCAGGGTAGGCAGAGGGAACGGAAGTGAAACCTAGTGTTATGACACTTCGTTCCACTTCCGTTCCCCACTTTCCGCCGAATTTGAGGCATTGCGTGTTGAGTGGCGGAACTCAACGCCGCGCTTTGCCTTATTACCAGAGCGAAGAAATGAAACATTAAATATTTAAATTGAAAATATTAAATATTTCATTTCCTCGACTGGGGATCGAACCCAGAACCTGTCGGTTACAGTCACACTCTTGTGCCGCTGCGCCACGACAAGCCTCAAGCACGTACATATAAAGATATATTGAGATAATCCATTATTGAGGGCACGACTCAAAGAAAGTTTAAAATTTTTGTCTGTTTGACTGTGTGTTTGTGCACGTTTATCTCCGAACTAATTGAAATGCTGTATTTAAATAGATCCATAGATAAAAATAAAATGTAAATTTACATTCCCACGCTACTAAATTCGTAAGCATAAATATATATATAATATACATATGTATAGTTTTTACAGATTAATTGTTCGATATTGATAGAAAATGTATCTTTTATGATTTTTATTGTATAAGGCAAGATTTTATCACTATTTTGTGAAGTAATCTAAATTCTTATGTCAAAGTTGTTGAATATTTGCTATTTTATATTTAAAAGTATAATTGTTTGTGGTCTGTCGTGGCGCGAGGACAGAAGTGTGTGACTGTGAACACGACAGGTTATGGGTTCAATACTCACTCGAGGAAATGAAATATTTCATATTTTCAAATTAAATATTTAATGTTTTCATTTCTTTGCTTTGGGTTTTCCCTTGTAAACGCGGCGTTGAGTTCCGCTGCACAACACACAATGCCTAAAATTCAGCGGAAAGTGGAGCGGAGTAGACACTCCGCTTAACACGTTAGTTTCCTCTGCCTACCCTGCTATGTGTACAGCGTTAAGCTGAGTGAGTTAATGGTGAACGAAGTGTCTTAATTCCATGTTCCCTTTATTTACCATACTAGATTAGGTTCCCTAAGTGTACCCTTTACGCGTGATACAGCGTGAAGCTGCTAAAACAATATTCTCGGTCCGCCATCAACGCGTCGTAAGCAGGTCGCGACTATTTATACCGAGCTTATTATAAACAAAATACATTCGTTGTTTTGTTTTCGCTACAAAATATTTAAGACACGTTAAAACAACTATAACGTTGCTTAAAGTGTGATGAAAACTACTTTGTAACATTTAAAGTAGATAATATAATGCGTATTAAGGCGAAAGGCTGTGGGTTCGATTTCCACTCGAGGAAATAAAATATTTAATATTTTCATATCTTCGCAATAAGGCAAAGTGCGACGTTGAATTCGCAATACAACTCAACCAATTCAATTCCAGCGTAAACTTGGACAGAACAGAGAGATCTGAACACTAGGTTCCCAAGTTCCCTCAGCCTATTATGCCAAGAGCGTGAAGCTAAAAAAATAATAGTTACTTTTAGTTTCTAGCTGTATCCCGTTTATAACCGGGTAAGTACAGGGAACCTACTGTTGAAACACTGCATATCTTCTCCTAAATTTTTGAGACTTAGCATTTTCGCGGAATTCATTTGTCTTGTTACTAAAGTTAGAAAATGGATATATTAAGTATATAATTTATTCTAGTTCGAGCGGAAATCGAACTTACAAACATTGTGTCAACAGTCACACGCTGTGTCGCTGTGCCAAGGGTATACATTCTTCTCGTTTATTTAATCTAGAATTAAAATGGTGATGAGGTTAATGTACCTACTTAAATAATGAAAAAACAAACTTTATTTTGTTATATTTATTGTCGCCAGATGACTCTGTTGGGGTATGATGGCTGTAAATGCGCTACTTATTGGATTTGTAATAGTTATTTTTAGCGTCGTAGGCAGAGGGAACATGGGAGCTTAGTGCTAGGACACTACGTTCCGTTTCCTACTTTACGTCGAACTTAAGACATTGTTTGTTGATTGGCGGAACTCAACGCCGCGCTGTTTTGTTATCACAGAAAATAAAGCATCAAAAAAAATATCAATAAACAATACTGTCAAACTTTCATTTCTATAATAAAAATGTATTGCTATAAATCCAGGGTAAATTATATAAACATGTCTTTAATACATAGAAAATATTATTTGCGTTAACATTTCAATCCTAATTTCTTAGGGACAGAGTTAAGGGAAAATAAATATTTAATATTTTTATTTCCTCGCTCTAATAATAAGACAAAACGCGGCATGGAGTTCAGCCACTCAACATGCAATGCCGAAAATTAGGCTTTAAGTGGGGAAAGGAATGGAGTGTCACAACACTAGGTTCCCAAGTTTCTTCTGCCTATCCTACCATATGCGGGATACAACGTAAAAAAATGTGTGATTCCGGCTTAGAATAGGATCACCCTGGTACTGATGGTGTCGTAAGAGGCGACTAAAGTGCGTGTGGTAGAGTCACGTTGTCAGCAATGACAACACGCATGGGCAGACTCGACCGGACCATTACCACCCCCGGCATTTAAAACCTGCGTTAAGTAGTGGTTTCGGCCACTGCGTTTCGCATTAGGTAATGCCGGGCCCTGGTGCCCATCCACCTTAAGGACCGGCAACGCTCCTGTAGCTCCTCTGGAGTTACACGGGGCCGTGGGTGACGGTGTTCACTTACCATCAGGTGACCCGTACGCTCGTTTGCCGTGTCTTATCCATAAAAAAAAAACTGTTTTTCTTTTTGAGGCCTGTCGTGGCGCAGTGGCACAAGCGTGTGACTGTAACCAACTAATTGTGGGTTCGATCCCCACTCGAGGCATTGAAATATTTAATATTTTCTATAAAATATTTAACGTTATCATTTTTTCGCTCTGTTACAAGGCAAAACGCGGCGTTGAGTGGCGCACCACTCAACACGCAATGCCTCAAATTCGGCAGAAAGTGGGGAACGGAAGTGGAACAGAGTAGCTTTACATTAGGTTTCCAAGTTCCCTCAGCCTACCCTGCCATTTGTGGCACACAGCGTGAAGCTGAGAATTATATATTTTTTTATAAAATGGAAAGGATTAGAAAGGTCGAAAATGAAATTTTCTGTAGAAATTAATATTCATTTCAACCCCTTAAGAAAATTATTAATTGCTTACATATAATTCGGCGTATAATTCCGTTATTCAGATCTCTATAGAATAAGTAATCTGTCTTGACGCTTTTATTTTCTCTTTCGCTATCTCTAAAGGTGCGTGACACAGCCCAGGCGATGACAAAACAACACTTATGAGAGCGTCTGGCACACAGTCTGCAAGACAAGGAGGACGTAGCTAATGACAATCTAAATATAACGCGAGTGGACGCTCTTTTGATTTTTGGATAATATTTACTTAACTAAATAAGGTAGAGGGAACATGGGAACCTAGTGTTAAGACTCGAAAGAGCGAAAAAAAAAATACTCTAATGGTGATCGAACTTTCAACCTGTCGTGTTTGTTTATTTACTTTCCAAGTGGTTAATGCGCCTGAGTTCAGAAAGCCTGAGTCCAGGGCGGCCGCGGCAGCGGAAGCGCGGCGTTGAGTTCCGCCACTTTGACACAGAAAGCCTTAAATTCGACGGGAAGTCGGAAACGGAACAGTGTCTTAACACTAGGTTCCCAAGTTCCCTTTTGCCTACCCTGCTATTTGCGGGATATAGCGTGAGGCTGAGAGAGTACCTAATATTATTGTAAATATGAAATTTTGGAAGTATGGATATTTGTTCCATTTTCACGCAAAAACGACTCGAATTTAGATAAAACTTTAACATTACTAGAATATAGCTTATATACCAGAATAACACATAGACTACAATTTATAAAGAAAACTAATATTTTACTAATATTATTAGTACCTATTAGTAAAATATTAGTTTTCTTCTTTCCATTCCCCAGTTTCCACCAAAATTTGAGGCATTGCGTGTTGAGCGGCGGAACTCAACGCCGCATTTTGCCTTGTACCAGAGCACTTACATGAAAACATTAAATATTTAAATTGAAATTGAAATATTTCGTTTCCTCGAGTTAGGATCGAACCCACAACCTGTCGATTACAGTCACACGCTTGTGCCGCTGCGCCACGACAGGCCTCACATCACTCGCACTCACAGAATTTTCTCTTTTAATATATACCAACATAGTTGAAATTCACTAATTTAAAACAACATTAATGTAAGTAAAAACAAAGCTCGCATCCAACGAACATTGAAAATCACATAGTGAGGCGATTTGTACCATATCGCGGGGTAATCTGTCGATAAATCTTGTGTTTTACAGCTGGCCGCGATAACATCGACGCCACGTGGGGTGCTAGTGATGGGATTTATCGATCATATTTGTTTATATTGTAAAGATTTTTTTAATGAGCACTTTTTTTTTCATTGATAGATACCGGGCAGCTTAATAACATTTTTTATACCGGTATTTAAAGTTACACGCTGTTTCTGCGCATTGTAAGGTAGAATAAATATCGGAATATAGTGTTAGGATACTCCGTTCCTTTCTCCACTTTCCATCGCAACGCCTTGCTTTGCCTTCCTACCACAGCAAAATATTAAATATTTCATTTCCACCCAGTGCGGACCGAATTCACACAATCAATTTTAAATCATAGAATAACAAATGTACTCTGTGCCAATTTTCATTACTATGGTCTAGCAAAATATATACGAAATCATTTTCAACAGCTATTATATTTTTTTAGGTAAAGTGAGGGTGGACATACGAAATAGACTCAGGCAATAATATTTTCGTTATTTTCAGTCTAGGTCAATTACAGGATGTGGGTGTGGGCGAAATATTCGAATTATAAAAAAAAAAAAACATTTCTCTCAAAATGTTGACAAACGGAACCTCTTTGGAAAACCGCCAATATCTGTGACAAAGTAATAACCGGCGAGTTAAATATGTGCTTGTATATTAAGAACGCTTATTTTTTTACGCTATTTTTGTTTTAATATGTTTTTTTTTTGTAATTCCGTAGATGAATTTAGATATGATACTTCATGAGCACATCTAGGGATTTCTTACTGGACTGACTTCCATGTTTACCTGATTTAGTGACAATGTGTGACGAAGTTTATGTATTATATGTATATAGATTACTGTAAAACGGTGTATATTTGCAATTTGACTTTCAAAATAGGAAAATTCTATTTAGTAAAAGAAATGCTCTAATCTGCACTGTAATGCTCTCTCTCTCTTTTTTTTTATGTCAAAATAAGGGAATTCCTATTTTGTAGAAGAAATGCGCTAAATCTAGCTTTGTCATAATCTTTTTGTGTAGGATTAGTTGCTAGACGGTTCTGGGGTCTTGGTCTACCTTGTTATATGTGATTTTATGAATAAGACAGGTGCCATGCCTGAGATGGTATGGCCACGTCTAGGAACTATGTCGGATGAAAGTGCCTTGATATGTCCGTCCTTGAGTGAGACCTCCCATGAGGATATGAGAGCCAACGGTCTAACCACTGAAAACGTAAATGATCATGTAAAGTGGAGTAGGTTTAGTAGGAAGGCAGACCCTGGCACAGCACGCCGAGATTAATGCCAGGAAAAAGAAGATATAAGAATTTCGTTATTAATTTTGTTGGTTGTCAAGAAATCTTTCTCTATTTGCTTTACTATTGGCAACCTAATCGATAATAGTCATCGTCGCCTTAGATTAAATACACTTTTAGGCGTAATTTGGAAAAAAATCTCCTAATTTGGAAAAAAATCTTTCTTAATTCTTCTCTTCTCTCTTACATTCATACCAAGTTTCAACTTTCTAAGTCGATTGGTTTTCTTTGTATGTTGTATATCAGTGACTTAGTTTTTTCATTCTTTTTTTTTATTAATTTATTGCCAGTTATTATGTTTATATTTTGCATTTCCACATAATAGAAAAAAAATATTTGAAGTTTTACTCAAAAATATACATTTCCTGTAAAATTAAGAACACAACGATTCGACCATTATCAATTCTATTATAGTTATTTAAGTGACTGACCTCATCATATTAATTAAATCAATGGCTTTACATTGCCTATTTACATATTCTATTAGAAAAATATGCAAATAAGTTGTTAAATTGATTTTATGCTTATGATGATCATTGACAATATTAAAATTCACTTTTATATTAGCTTAAACAGTTAAGTTTCTACAAATTTAAAATAAATATAACAATATATTTATTGAGTGTGTGACTGTAAACGACAGGTTGTGGGTTCGATCTACACTTAAAAAAGTGAAATATCAAATATTTTTAAAAGTAATAATTTATATTTTGATTTCTTCGCTCTGGTAACAAGGCCAACCGCAGCTTTGAGTTTCGCCACTCAACACAGAATGCCTCAAATTCAGTGGAGAGTGGGGAAACGGAACGGAGTGTCTTAATACTAGGTTCCCAAGTCTCTCTCTCGGTCTATTTGCCCTGCCATGTGCGAAATACTTCGTAAAAACAAATAAATTTATTTATAAAATAGTGTAATATATTTAGTTTTGCCAAACAGAAAAAACAATGAAGTTGTAAATTATTCAACTTTTCATTCTTAACTCGTACAAATGTTATTTTGATAATTGAACTAAGCAAGTATATTTATTATCTAACTAGATCGAGGAATTCTATATCAGATACAATATTGCTCTAAAAATTTAAGTGTTACCAATAACTACATTTCATATTATATTATTTTACATTCACGCTGTATCCCGCATATAGAAGGATAGCCAACGAGTGTTAAGATTAAGGCACACTTCCCCAGTATCTGTCCAATTGTCAAGATATTTTATGCTGAGTGACACAACACTACGCCACGTTTTCTCTTTTTATACGAGAGAGGGAGTAAAAATTATTAACTTGAGAGACTATCAAATCCAAATATATACTAATTTACATATTTTTTAATAAAATATCGATATCCATTTTAGCTACATCACTATCAACCCGTCAGCTCCATATATCACCGAGGCCTCCCTCGATCGTGTCGATGATAAAAATTACTTAAAACACCAAACATTTAACATTTGCCCCCTTACGACCCTGCGCCATCTCTCTCGTTCTTCTCCATTACGAAAGAGACAAAAAATATCAACAATTTTAATACTAGATCTATTGTAAACTTTATTACTATAGTATAGAAGTTAATTTTTCTTGTAGTTTTTGTATGTAGTAAATCGTTCGTTGTCTTGTCAGGTGGATCTCAACAATACTTCAAAGTACGTGAGTGAATTTTAGGCGCTATAAAAATATGGAAAATTAATTGTAAGAGATTTTCAAAGTCGATTCGAATGAAAAATTGTTATTTAAAAAAGTTTTTGTTTTTTGTCAAATTATTCAATTTGTCACACTGCATTGTTTTAATATATTTTTTTTTATGTTGTAGATGATCAGACATATTATTTATCTTATAAAATGTTTATTTTTAGAGGATTTTTGAGGGTGTGCAACACAGAATAAATTCATTCTACCATACATACGTCAGGCTTGCAAATATTTAACGGTCAATATACATAATTAATTCTAATAAATATCTTTCTTTTCAAGAAATTTACATAGTCTTTGATTTAAAAATTTGTTTGGCAGTTAGTATCTGTCTTTACAGATAATGTTCAGTTTGCGTAAAATTCAGTTCTTGCTCGAAAGTTACGTAAAATATTTCCTTTAGGAGACTTTAAGTGACACTTAAGTCTTTTATAGTACGGTGTAAATAATTGCGTAATCTCTATCTTTATTCCGTAAAGTATATAATGAGACTGAAATAGATTTATTTTTTTGCAAATATTTTACTAAAAGAACAAGTGAGTTCTATTTTGCCTTAATAAATAATGAATGAATTTACAACTCTCTGAATATACAAATTTATTTATATTTACAATATCATGGATTTAGTCACATACAGTAATTAAGTGAAATAATGTTTGCTTTTGCATAATTCTATATATGCTTTTTTGACACAGTCAAAAAATATATATATATATATAAATATATATATATATATATATATATATATATATATATATATATATATATATATATATATATATATATATATATATATATATATATATATATATATATATATATATATATATATATATATATATATATATATATATATATATATATATATATATATATATATATATATATATATATATATATATATATATATATATTAAGCCATATATATATATATATATATATATATTAAGCCATACAATATGTCCAAGTATATTATTAAGATATCTACTCCAAGATTTAAGAATGATCATAGATAACATTAAATACTAAAAAACACTTTTTGCTTTCAGGTAAATAATGGACTAAACAAGTCGAAGATTAAAATGAGAAAGAAGAGAAAAACAAAAAACGTAGAAAGAAGCACCAAACGATAAATTGAAAACAGTAAAAGCCATTAATTTCAACCAAATATTAAATAAATATTTTATACAAACTCCAACCAGACAGAGACTGGGAATCATTTAAATAGTGATTACTTAAAGTGTACAAATATTTAAAACGGAGCGTATCTCGAGAACATTTTTAAAAACAAACCTGTTAAACAAATAAGTAATCGTTTATGGTTTTTGTTCAAACATATTTGGGACTGCCGCCTTCGTATTTAAGGTATTAAACTACACAGCAAAAGAACAATACCAAAGCGTTTAGGCATAACTCGTTTTATCTGTGACGTTTCTTTTTTTTATTCTTTATTATCTGTGGTAAATCGGAATTTAATTTAAGCATAATCTGTGAATTTGGTAAATTATATATAGATACATAAATTTAACTTTTCCAATAGAAAAGACTAAAAAAAGTGAATTATATAATATAATAATTATTAGTTTTTCTTACGTACAAGCAAGCACATAAGTGGAGTACAGTTATTTTTTTGTCAACACTGACAATAGTGGAATTATTAGTTTTTCCCGCGTGTCAACAATATTGGTGTCAAAGTGGCCGGCGACGAGCACTTGGACATGCTGGGGGGCCCGGAGTGGGGCCAGCGGGAGGCGACCCCCCCTAGAGACGCCCCCCTGCCGAGTTTCGGTTTCACACAGGAGCAGGTCGCGTGCGTTTGCGAGGTGAGCATAGTAATGTTTTGTTGTTATAATGTAGATGTGACTGGTGACTTCCATTTGAGGGTATTCTATATGATTATTATGTATGTAGATTACTGTTTTGGATTCAGTTTGGTAGCTTTTTACAGATTTTCTTAGCTTTAAGTTTCTCTCCCTTCGATATGTTATAGTGACATGATAAAAGAAACTTTATGAAATATTGTATTAATTGTATAATTAAATAATGTAGCCATTATAGAGGTATGATGTGGCGCAGGGGCACAAGCATGTGACTGTAAATGCTGGTTGTGGGTTCTTTCAATTTAAATATATAATGATTTCGTTTTTTCGTTCTACACTACTAGGGAACCACACCTCCTGGTGTTGTGTTTTGCCACTCAACACGCAATGCCTCAAATTCAGTGGAAAGTGGGGAACGAAACGGAGTGTCTTAACACTACGTTTCCAAGTTCCCCACGCCTACTCTGCTATGTACGGGGTACAGCGTGACGCAAAAATTTGCCTACAATTTTATTTCAATACAAATGTAAAGTATATTGTAAAATGATCCAAAGAAATTTGTTTGTTTTTATCTGTGACTTCGACTGTACTTGTCAAAGTTTATTGATGATCGATTCAATAATTTACGTGCTAAAGCGTTTTTTCTGTTAAACATATGATTTAGGGTCTACTGTCTATTGAAATAAGTCTACTGTCTATTAAATGTAATATTAGATCTGTGGTTCTTTCAAAACGTAGGGTTTTTTTATGTGCTGTGAAATATGCAGCCTACGCCTTCGATTCCCAGTTGTGGTAAATGCTTACTTTCATTTATTCAAGTTCCACGATTCATTCGTCTCTGCAATTGGGCAATAAGTTGCTTGCAGTGTGTCTTAACACACTGCTATCAACTTGCAACTACAACAATACAGGTTCTGGGTTCGATCCCCAGTCGAGGAAATGAAATATTTATTATTTTCAATTTAAATATTTAATGTTTCATTTCTTCGCTCTGGTAATAAGGCAAAGTGCGGCGTTGAATTCCGCCACTCAAAACGCAATGCCTCAAATTCGGCGGAAAGTGGGGAACGGAAATGAAACGGAGTGTCTTAACACTAGGTTCCCGGGTTCCCTCTGCCTACCCTGCCTCGTGCGGGATACAGCGTGAAGCTATAAAAAAAAAACATGGATTCTTTAAAAGTGTGTGTGAAGGCTTACTATATATGCAATAAACCTAAATATTTATAATTCACATTTAATATATAGTTGTTTATAATAATTTATGTAAATTTGGCTGAGGCCTGTCGTGACATGGGGGCACAAGATTGCGTACGAAACGGCGACAGGTGAACAGTTAACTTCTGACTCACGGATATAAAATAAAAAAGAAAGAAAAGTGGAACGAAATGTCTTAACACTAGGTTCCCAAGTTCCCTCTGTCTATCCTGCCATGTGCGGGATATAGCGTGAAGCTGAAATAAATTAAATATTTAATGTTTTCATTTCTCTATAAGCAACTCAACTTGCATAGCTTCAAAATTGCTAGAAAGTGGGAGAAAAAAAAAAGCGTGTAAACACTACTTTCCAAAATTTTCTCTGCCTACCCTGCCATGTGCGGGATGCTGTAACCCGCATGGCAGGGTAGGCAGAGGAAATTTTGTTAAGCTAACGCAAAACAAAAGGAGAAAATTATATGTTAATTTTCTCCTTTTGATATTAAATATATGTTTTAAAAATGTTTGAACGTCAATTAAAAATGATGAACGCACGTGTTGTGTTGGTTTTATGACTAATCGAACTTTACGATCACAATATATATTAAAATATTTCCTTTTATTGTGAAATAAAGACAAAAATGATAATTTTCTATTTTTCTCGTTATTCCTCTTGCCCAGTGTCGATTCCTAAGTCCAGGCAATGATTCTTTTTTTTAGCTTTACATTTCTAAACAAATTTGGAAACCAGATGTTAAAACATTTCATTCTCATTAAGACACTTCCACTCAATTCTGGAGCCGATTGCGTGTTAGGATGCGAAACTCACCGCCGCGCGTTGCCACGTTACTAGTGCAAGGACATGAAAATATGTATAAAATATTTCATAACTAATTTATATCAGTAAATTCTGTGTGGTCTAACGACTGCTGACATGACGGCTCCGTATCTTACGTGCGATGATGTGTAAGCATGCTCAGCTTTTTGTACCGTAAGTACTTGTATCTTCCTCGATTAATGTTTTCATTTCTCCGTTCTGATAACAAGCCAGAGCGCGGTAGGTTGGTTAACACTAGGTTCCCAGGTTCCCTAATTTAGCGTAAAGCTGAAAAAAAAATGTTAATAGTGACGGGGAAAAATATTTGGAATTTAGAATATTATTATAAGTTTGTTTTAGTTTATTTTTTCAAATTCACGCTGTATCCCTCACGTAGCAGAGTAAGCAGAGGCATCTTGGGAACCTAGTGTTAAGATACTCCGTTCCGTTCACTACTCTCCGCCGAATTTAAGACATTGCGTATTGAGAGATAAGTCCAGTGGTAAATGAACCCACGACCTGTGACCCGCTGCTTACAGTCGCATAAATGTGTCGCTGCGCCACGTCAGACCTCATAGAATATTATTAATAATTTTAAAATCACTTTTGAGATTCCGTTTCGCACTAAATAGGTTAAAACCTTCGATCAACTTTTCGATCAACTGAATAGTTGATCGAAAAGTTAAAACATAACGTATTTGTACTGCAAGTGCTACATTTATTACTAAAAATTGTAATTTGTAAATTTTGTCTGCATTTTGTGTGTGAATTTTCATACAAAATGCAACGAAACTATGCGTAATCGTTTAGTTATTCTTAATTAAATTTCAAGGTTTTTAATTTTAAAACTTGCTTTTGGTTTGTATAAAACGGTAAAATGGCTTCTATATCAATGCAAGTTAAAGGTACATCCACGAAATCTCTATATAAATTCCCTCAACAGACGGACAAGAAAATGATCTTGTAAGGTTTCCGTTTATCCATTTGAGATACTACTGCACGTTGCACGATGCTGCCCCGCACATGGCAGTGTAAACCGAGGGAACCTAGTGTTAAGACACTCCGCTCAGCTCCCCACTTTCCGCCGAATTTGAGGCATTGCATGTTAAGTGGCGACATTCAACGCCGCGCTTTGCCTTGTTACCAGAGCGAAGAATTGTTAATATTAAATATTAAAATTGAAAACATAAAAAATTACTTCCTCGAGTGGGCATCGAACCCAAAACTTGTCGTTTACAGTCATATGTTTGTGCCACTGCGCCATGACAGGCCATTTGAGATATGGAATCCTAAAAATACACTAATATAATTCAAAAATAATTTTTATATCACATAATAAGGAAAAATATCTAACGACTGTTTAACGAATAATTTAAAATTAAACCAGTTGTTTCCAGCAGAGTTAGTAGCAATAAACAATATCTACGTATAGATATGGTGAATCATACGATATTATTAAAAATTAACAATTTTTAATATGGATACATTCTTTTGTTTTAGTTTTATTAGCGGATCAGGCGGGGACCTGGGAACCTAATGTTAAGATAAGATACTTCCGTTATTGGTTAGAATTGAAAATACAAAAAGATTTTCTTATGTTAAGCGAAATGGATTCAGAAAAGCTTGTTACAGACATTGGAGCCGTTGCGCACCAGTTTACGTAAACTAACGCCGCCTTCCTACCTCAGGATCATTTTGTATGTGTTTAACCTGCCAAAGCATTTTAAATACGTACTTAAATTAATATAAACATTACCTGAACTAAAGTGGCATAGAATATTTATATTTATTAATTAATAACTAAATGGTAATGTCATATAGAAAAGCAAAATAAATTTATTTTCTTTTTCTTTTATATTAGGTTAGAGACAGACAACTTAGTGTTAACCTTTCCTGTGCTCCACTTTCTAATAACTTTTAAAACCAGACTGTGAGTTTGTCTGTGGCACCGTGGCTCTTGAATAAATGAATAGATTTTAGTGTGGTTTTATGATCGAAAGCCTTGTTCATCGCGGTGATTTTAGCTGTGTTTTATGAAAATCGGGCCAGCATTTTAAGAGTTACAATCATTTTGCCAAGAGGTAGTTGTATTTTGAGATGATTTTATTTGATTAAAAATTTTACTATTCGATACATAAGGTATTGTGAAGGAATCTTTTTGATTTAATTAGAGTTTTATAATTTTTTGTTTCTTTTCCCCCTTCACACTGTACACAGCATATCTAGTACTTAGATATTTTTAACGTAAACAATTTTACTTGTATTATATAATTATTTTAAGTTTTGTTTTTCAACATCACGCTGTATCTGCATATGACAGGGGAGCCAGAGGGAACTTGGGAACCTAGGGTTAAGACACTCACTTTGAACATATTAAATATTTCACTCCTTCAAGTCGGGATCGAACCCACAACATCGCGCTTTCAGGCTCACACTTTTGCTTCTGCGCCACAACAGGCCTCTATAAAATTAAGCGAAATATTTCACTAAATAAATTAATAGATGAACTGTACTTCATAAATCACAAGTGATTTTAGTGTGGCACTCAAAGCACTTTGTACTGGCTGTGCTATTTATACGTGAGTAAATAATGACTAGACATAACAATATTACTTTTGCGTGTTTTATACGTGATATGGCTTCACGGTTTTCCCGCAGCGGGATAGGCAGAGGGAAAGATAGTAGTGGTAAAACACTTCGTTCCATACTTTTTGTCTTATTATCGAGATGATTTTTTGACTTGTTAGCGATGGAATTTAATGTCGTGCTTTTGTTATTGGGACAGGGAAATGAATATAATTTAATTTGGTATAATCTGTTTCTTCAGTTGAAGCCTGTCTTGAAGTGCGTGTGATTGTAAACAACATGTTGTGGGTTCGATTCCCACTAGAAGTAAATATTTAATATTTTCAAGTTAAATATTTAATGTTTTTATTTCTTCGCTCTGATAACAAGGCAAAACGAGGCGTTGAGTTCCACCACTCAACACGCATGCCTCAAATTCGGCGGAAAGTGGGGAACGGAAGTGAAACGGAGTGTCTGAACACTAAATTCCCGGGTTCCCTCTGCCTACTCTGCCTCGTGCGGGATACAGCGTGAAGCTGAGAGGGTGAGAGAGAAATGATTTATGTATAAACATTTTTTATGATTCAGTAATGCAGAACCCGCCCCACTAGGTCACGCGTCAAAAATCAAATTACCAAATTTTCTACGTTTTCTAATCAAGAACTTGTGTTATGCATTGTTAATATTTATTTATTCAATGTACTTATTGTACTCGGAAATCATTTTTGATCGAAAAAAAAAATTTAATATATTTACAAATTAAATATTGAAATTTTTCATTTCTTCGCTCTAGTAACTAGACGAAACGCGGCGTTTAGCTCCGCTACCTAACACACAATACCTCTAGTTCGACGAAAAAAGTGGTATGGCACGGAGTGTTTCAACACTAGGTTCCCAAGTTCCCTCTGCCTACCCTGCCTTATGCAAATACAGCATGAATAACAATAATTATATAATACAAGTAAAATAATTTACGTAAAATTAACCCAGCTAAGTATCTATGGTTCCCCACCGTACCCCCCGGCCACGCCCCTGTAACCTGATACGCGGTATCCAAGGCTACAGACACTGACTGTTTCTTTAGGAATTGTACTTTTGTATACAATTGTATAGATTTTTGGTTCGCAAGTCTCTCTATAACTGGTAGACAAAGTGTAGAGTTAATTAGCGTAACTAAACGCCGCAGTTTTACTTTTTAACAGAAGTATGCTTTTCGTTATATCCTTCCCTCGAATGGGATTCAAATTCATGACTCTCACGTTTAGCTAGAGACTGTGCTAAATTATAAAAATATCAGACTTTATGACATAAGGTTTTTTATTTATTTTTTTCATGGAAAAGACAAGGCAAACGAGCGGTTCAAGGGAAGTAACCCTATAGCTTGTAATTATATGGCGACTTAGAACCTGCTTTTTCTCTGCTCCAAGGGGTTATAACTGAAAATGTAATTTAATTATTAATAGTAAATCCAGATTGATAGATCCCTTAGTGCCGCAGCAGTACTTATTTATTCGTTAGTGGTGTGACGTGAGTCGTGATTCGATTCTATATTAAAGCAATTAACTTGTCGTTCTCACTCTCCGGCACCTTTCAAGGCACTGTTTAGAAAATTTGGCAGAAAGTGGTGCGCGTAGTGTCTCAACAATAGCTTCTGTCTACTCTGTTATGTTCAGGATGTAGCGTGAAACATATTACAATCTGTTTTTAGCTTCTTTAAAATCACTTTTGAGATTCCGTTTCGCACTAAATAGGTTAAAACATAACGTATGTAAGCAAATTGTAGTTTTTAATAGTTTTTTTATCTAATAATAATATGTGTATATATATATATATATATATATATATATATATATATATATATATATATATATATATATATATATATATATTTTATGTTTAGATATTTTCCGTTATTTGTACTGCAAGTGCTTCATTTATTACTAAAAATTGTAATTTGTAAATTTTGTCTGCATTTTGTGTGTGAATTTTCATACAAAATGCAACGAAACTATGCGTAATCGTTTAGTTATTCTTAATTAAATTTCAAGGTTTTTAATTTTAAAACTTGCTTTTGGTTTGTATAAAACGGTAAAACGGCTTCTATATCAATGCAAGTTAAAGGTACATCCACGAAATCTCTATATAAATTCCCTCAACAGACGGACAAGAAAATGATCTTGTAAGGTTTCCGTTTATCCATTTGAGATACTACTTCACGTTGCACGATGCTGTCCCGCACGTGGCATGATAAACCGTGGGAACCTAGTGTTAAGACACTCCGCTCAGCTCCCCACTTTCCGCCGAATTTGAGGCATTGCATGTTAAGTGGCGACATTCAACGCCGCGCTTTGCCTCTTTACCAGAGCGAAGAATTGTTAATATTAAATATTAAAATTGAAAATATAAAAAATTACTTCCTCGAGTGGGCATCGAACCCAAAACTTGTCGTTTACAGTCATATGTTTGTGCCACTGCGCCATGACAGGCCATTTGAGATATGGAATCCTAAAAATACACTAATATAATTCAAAAATATTTTTTATATCACATAATAAGGAAAAATATCTAACGACTGTTTAACGAATAATTTAAAATGAAACCAGTTGTTTCCAGCAGAGTTAGTAGCAATAATCAATATCTACGTATAGATATGGTGAATCATACGATATTATTAAAAATTAACAATTTTTAATATGGATACATTCTTTTGTTTTAGTTTTATTAGCGGATCAGGCGGAAGGAACCTGGGAACCTAATGTTAAGATAAGATACTTCCGTTATTGTTTAGAATTGAAAATACAAAAAGATTTTCTTATGTTAATCGAAATGGATTCAGAAAAGCTTGTTACAGATATTGGAGCCGTTGCGCACCAGTTTACGTAAACTAACGCCGCCTTCCTACCTTCCTGCTTTTGTATGTGTTTAACCTGCCAAAGCATTTTAAATACGTACTTAAATTAATATAAACATTACCTGAACTAAAGTGGCATAGAATATTTATATTTATTAATTAATAACTAAATGGTAATGTTATATAGAAAAGCAAAATAAATTTATTTTCCTTTTCCCCTTATATTAGGGTAGAGACAGACAACTTAGTGTTAACCTTTCCTGTGCTCCACTTTCTAATAACTTTTAAAACCAGACTGTGAGTTTGTCTGTGGCACCGTGGCTCTTGAAGAAAAGAACAGATTTTAGTGTGGTTTTATGATCGAAAGCCTTGTTCATCGCGGTGATTTTAGCTGTGTTTTATGAAAATCGGGCCAGCACTTTAAGAGTTACAATCATTTTGATAAAAGGTAGTTGTATTTTGAGATGATTTTATTTGATTAAAAATTTTACTACTCGATACATAAGGTATTGTGAAGTAATCTTTTTGATTTAATTAGAGTTTTATAATTTTTTGTTTCTTTTTCCTCTTCACACTGTACACAGCATATCTAGTACTTAGATAATTATAACGTAAACAATTTTACTTGCATTTTATAATTATTTTAAGTTTTGTTTTTCAACATCACGCTGTATCTGCATATGACAGGGGAGCCAGAGGGAACTTGGGAACCTAGGGTTAAGACACTCACTTTGAACATATTAAATATTTCATTCCTTCAAATCGAGATCGAACCCACAACATCGCACTTTCAGGCTCACACTTTTGCTTCTGCGCCACAACAGGCCTCTGTAAAATTGAGCAAAATATTTCACTAAATAAATTAATAGATGAACTGTACTTCATAAATCACAAGTGATTTTAGTGTGGCACTCAAAGCACTTTGTACTGGCTGTGCTATTTATACGTGAGTAAATAATGACTAGACATAACAATATTACTTTTGCGTGTTTTATACGTGATATGGCTTCACGGTTTTCCCGCTGCGGGATAGGCAGAGGGAAAGATAGTAGTGGTAAAACACTTCGTTCCATACTTTTTGTCTTATTATCGAGATGATTTTTTGACTTGTTTGCGATGGAATTTAGTGTCGTGCTTTTGTTATTGGGACAGGGAAATGAATATAATTTAATTTGGTATAATCTGTTTCTTCAGTTGAAGCCTGTCTTGAAGTGCGTGTGATTGTAAACGACATGTTGTGGGTTCGATTCCCACTAGAAGTAAATATTTAATATTTTCAAGTTAAATATTTAATGTTTTTATTTCTTCGCTCTGATAACAAGGCAAAACGAGGCGTTGAGTTCCACCACTCAACACGCATGCCTCAAATTCGGCGGAAAGTGGGGAACGAAAGTGAAACGGAGTGTCTTAACACTAAATTCCCGGGTTCCCTCTGCCTAACCTGCCTCGTGCGGGATACAGCGTGAAGCTGAGAGAGTGAGAGACAAATTATTTATGTATAAACATTTTTTATGATTCAGTAATGCAGAACCCGCGCCACTAGGTCACGCGTCAAAAATCAAATTACCAAATTTTCTACGTTTTCTAATCAAGAACTTGTGTTATGCATTGTTAATATTTATTTATTCAATGTACTTATTGTACTCGGAAATCATTTTTGATCGAAAAAAAAATAAATAATATATTTACAAATTAAATATTGAAATTTTTCATTTCTTCGCTCTAATAACTAGACGAAAAGCGTCGTTTAGTTCCACCACCTAACACACAATACCTCTAGTTTTACGAAAAAAGTGGTATGGCACGGAGTGTCTCAACACTAGGTTTCCCAAGTTCCCTCTGCCTACCCTGCCTTATGCAAATACAGCATGAATAACAATAATTATATAATACAAGTAAAATTATTTACGTAAAATTACCCCAGCTAAGTATCTTGGTTCCCCACCGTACCCCCTGGCCACGCCCCTGTAACCTGATACGCGGTATCCAAGGCTACAGACACTGACTGTTTCTTTAGGAATTGTACTTTTGTATACAATTGTATAGATTTTTGGTTCGCAAGTCTCTCTATAACTGGTAGACAAAGTGTAGAGTTAATTCGCGTAACTAAACGCCGCAGTTTTACTTTTAACAGAAGTATGCTTTTCGTTATATCCTTCCCTCGAGTGGGATTCAAACTCATGACTCTCACGTTTAGCTAGAGACTGTGCTAAATTATAAAAATATCAGACTTTATGACATAAGGTTTTTTTATTTATTTTTTTCATGGAAAAGACAAGGCAAACGAGCGGTTCAAGGGAAGTAACCCTATAGCTTGTAATTATATGGCGACTTAGAACCTGCTTTTTCTCTGCTCCAAGGGGTTATAACTGAAAATGTAATTTAATTATTAATAGTAAATCCAGATTGATAGATGCCTTAGTGCCGCAGCAGTACTTATTTATTCGTTAGTGGTGTGACGTGAGTCGTGATTCGATTCTATATTAAAGCAATTAACTTGTCGTTCTCACTCTCCGGCACCTTTCAAGGCACTGTTTAGAAAATTTGGCAGAAAGTGGTGCGCGTAGTGTCTCAACAATAGCTTCTGTCTACTCTGTTATGTTCAGGATGTAGCGTGAAACATATTACAATCTGTTTTTAGCTTCTTTAAATCACTTTTCGGATTCCGTTTCGCACTAAATAGGTTAAAACATAACGTATGTAAGCAAATTGTAGTTTTTAATAGTTTTTTTTTTATTTCTAATATGTGTATATATTTTTTTATGTTTAGATATATATATATATATATATATATATATATATATATATATATATATATATATTTTATGTTTAGATATTTTCCGTTATTTGTACTGCAAGTGCTTCATTATTACTAAAAATTGTAATTTGCAAATTTTGTCTGCATTTTGTGTGTGAATTTTCATACAAAATGCAACGAAACTATGCGTAATCGTTTAGTTATTCTTAATTAAATTTCAAGGTTTTTAATTTTAAAACTTGCTTTTGGTTTGTATAAAACGGTAAAACGGCTTCTATATCAATGCAAGTTAAAGGTACATCCACGAAATCTCTATATAAATTCCCTCAACAGACGGACAAGAAAATGATCTTGTAAGGTTTCCGTTTATCCATTTGAGATACTACTTCACGTTGCACGATGCTGTCCCGCACGTGGCATGATAAACCGTGGGAACCTAGTGTTAAGACACTCCGCTCAGCTCCCCACTTTCCGCCGAATTTGAGGCATTGCATGTTAAGTGGCGACATTCAACGCCGCGCTTTGCCTCTTTACCAGAGCGAAGAATTGTTAATATTAAATATTAAAATTGAAAATATAAAAAATTACTTCCTCGAGTGGGCATCGAACCCAAAACTTGTCGTTTACAGTCATATGTTTGTGCCACTGCGCCATGACAGGCCATTTGAGATATGGAATCCTAAAAATACACTAATATAATTCAAAAATAATTTTTATATCACATAATAAGGAAAAATATCTAACGACTGTTTAACGAATAATTTAAAATTAAACCAGTTGTTTCCAGCAGAGTTAGTAGCAATAAACAATATCTACGTATAGATATGGTGAATCATACGATATTATTAAAAATTAACAATTTTTAATATGGATACATTCTTTTGTTTTAGTTTTATTAGCGGATCAGGCGAAAGGAACCTGGGAACCTAATGTTAAGATAAGATACTTCCGTTATTGGTTAGAATTGAAAATACAAAAAGATTTTCTTATGTTAAGCGAAATGGATTCAGAAAAGCTTGTTACAGATATTGGAGCCGTTGCGCACCAGTTTACGTAAACTAACGCCGCCTTCCTACCTTCCTGCTTTTGTATGTGTTTAACCTGCCAAAGCATTTTAAATACGTACTTAAATTAATATAAATATTACCTGAACTAAAGTGGCATAGAATATTTATATTTATTAATTAATAACTAAATGGTAATGTTATATAGAAAAGCAAAATAAATTTATTTTCTTTTTCTTTTATATTAGGTTAGAGACAGACAACTTAGTGTTAACCTTTCCTGTGCTCCACTTTCTAATAACTTTTAAAACCAGACTGTGAGTTTGTCTGTGGCACCGTGGCTCTTGAATAAATGAATAGATTTTAGTGTGGTTTTATGATCGAAAGCCTTGTTCATCGCGGTGATTTTGGCTGTGTTTTATGAAAATTGGGCCAGCAGTTTAAAAGTTACAATCATTTTGATAAAAGGTAGTTGTATTTTGAGATGATTTTATTTAATTAAAAATTTTACTGTTTGATACATAAGGTATTGTGAAGGAATCTTTTTGATTTAATTAGAGTTTTATAATTTTTTGTTTCTTTACACTGTACACAGCGCTTGGTAGAGTCGGCAGAAGGAAGTACTTGCTAGTACTTAGATGATTGTAACGTTAACAATTTTACTTGTATTATA
The DNA here is from genome assembly GCA_019049475.1 of Eueides isabella. NCBI lineage: Eukaryota > Metazoa > Arthropoda > Insecta > Lepidoptera > Nymphalidae > Eueides > Eueides isabella. The sequence goes on along the minus strand of CM032409.1, from coordinate 2,314,202 downwards.
TAATTATTTTAAGTTTTGTTTTTCAATATCACGCTGTATCTGCATATGACAGGGTAGGCAGAGGGAACTTGGGAACCTAGGGTTAAGACACTCACTTTGAACATATTAAATATTTGACTCCTTCAAGTCGGGATCGAACCCACAACATCGCGCTTTCAGGCTCACACTTTTGCTTCTGCGCCACAACAGGCCCCTGTAAAATTGAACGAAATATTTACTAAATAAATTATTAGATGAACTGTACTTCATAAATCACAAGTGATTTTAGTGTGGCACTCAAAGCACTTTGTACTGGCTGTGCTATTTATACGCGAGTAAATAATGACTAGACATAACAATATTACTTTTGCGTGTTTTATACGTGATATGGCTTCACGGTTTTCCCGCAGCGGGATAGGCAGAGGGAAAGATAGTAGTGGTAAAACACTTCGTTCCATACTTTTTGTCTTACCATCGAGATGATTTTTTGACTTGTTAGCGATGGAATTTAATGTCGTGCTTTTGTTATTGGGACAGGGAAATGAATATAATTTAATTTGGTATAATCTGTTTCTTCAGTTGAAGCCTGTCTTGAAGTGCGTGTGATTGTAAACGACATGTTGTGGGTTCGATTCCCACTGGAAGTAAATATTTAATATTTTCAAGTTAAATATTTAATGTTTTTATTTCTTCGCTCTGATAACAAGGCAAAACGAGGCGTTGAGTTCCACCACTCAACACGCATGCCTCAAATTCGGCGGAAAGTGGGGAACGGAAGTGAAACGGAGTGTCTGAACACTAAATTCCCGGGTTCCCTCTGCCTACTCTGCCTCGTGCGGGATACAGCGTGAAGCTGAGAGGGTGAGAGAGAAATGATTTATGTATAAACATTTTTTATGATTCAGTAATGCAGAACCCGCGCCACTAGGTCACGCGTCAAAAATCAAATTACCAAATTTTCTACGTTTTCTAATCAAGAACTTGTGTTATGCATTGTTAATATTTTTTTATTTAATGTGATATACTTATTGTACTCGGAAATCATTTTTGATCGAAAAAAATTTAATATATATTTACTAATTAAATATTGAAATTTTTCATTTCTTCGCTCTAATAACTAGACGAAACACGTCGTTTAGTTCCGCCACATAACACAATACCTCTAGTTCGACGAAAAAAGTGGTATGGCACGGAGTGTCTTAACACTAGGTTCCCAAGTTCCCTCTGCCTACCCTGCCTTATGCAAATACAGCATGAATAACAATAATTATATAATATAAGTAAAATTATTTACGTAAAATTAACCCAGCTAAGTATCTTGGTTCCCCACCGTACCCCCTGGCCACGCCCCTGTAACCTGATACGCGGTATCCAAGGCTACAGACACTGACTGTTTCTTTAGGAATTGTACTTTTGTATACAATTGTATAGATTTTTGGTTCGCAAGTCTCTATAACTGGTAGATAAAGTGTAGAGTTAATTAGCGTAACTAAACGCCGCAGTTTTACTATTTAACAGAAGTATGCTTTTCGTTATATCCTTCCCTCGAATGGGATTCAAACTCATGACTCTCACGTTTAGCTAGAGACTGTGCTAAATTATAAAAATATCAGATATTTAGGTCTTTTATAGTAATTCTCCCTTTATGCCAAACTTTATGACATAAGGTTTTTTCATTTATTTTTTTCATGGAAAAGACAAGGCAAACGAGCGGTTCAAGGGAAGTAACCCTATAGCTTGTAATTATATGGCGACTTAGAACCTGCTTTTTCTCTGCTCCAAGGGGTTATAACTGAAAATGTAATTTAATTATTAATAGTAAATCCAGATTGATAGATCCCTTAGTGCCGCAGCAGTACTTATTTATTCGTTAGTGGTGTGACGTGAGTCGTGATTCGATTCTATATTAAAGCAATTAACTTGTCGTTCTCACTCTCCGGCACCTTTCAAGGCACTGTTTAGAAAATTTGGCAGAAAGTGGTGCGCGTAGTGTCTCAACAATAGCTTCTGTCTACTCTGTTATGTTCAGGATGTAGCGTGAAACATATTACAATCTGTTTTTAGCTTCACGCTGTATCCCGCACATAGCATGGTAGGCAGAGAGAACCCGAGTGTTAAGACACTCTTTTACACATCCGTCTATACTCCTGTTTTCCGTTTTCTGGAGAAATGAGGCATTTTATGTTTATTGGCTGCGCTCAACGCCGCAGTTTACCTCTGTACTAGGACTAGGAAAATATTAAATATTACATGTTTTCCAGTGCAATTCTAATTTACAATCTGTTACGCTTAGGCAGTCGCACGCGTATGCCACGTCACTACTGGTATTGAATCGTACTATGGTAAAAATAACATAGGGTTACAACCATCCATATAATATGAAATTCTTTATCATTTCATGTTCTCATCGCATTGTAGAGGATACTAGAGCACCCTGTAGACTTACGGCCTTTTGAAATGATATTAAAGTTCACGTCGACTGATCGGTCTCTTTTCTCTAACTAATTGAAATTGAAATTAATGCTACGTAAAGTAGAATTATTCTATCCAGAGAGAAAACACTCTGTTTAAAAATAAAAGCAATTGATTGGTTGATAATTTGTAAGTAATTTTTTACATAATTTTTTGTAAGGCGCCAATATAGGTGAAGTCAAAAAAGTATTAAAGCCTAGCGGCACGCTTGCGGGTTTTCTCGCTTGAATTACTTTATTGTGTTTACTAATTTCTACTTTCTTGTTCTAATAACATTATCATTTTTAAGACAATATTTATACATTAAAAAATAAAGTATCGACTAAATTAACAAAAAAAAAAGCGGCCACTCCACACGCAATGCCTCAAATTCGGCGGAAAGTCGGGAAAGGAAGTGGAACGGAGTGTAACACTATGATCCCAAGTTCCCTCTGTCTACCCTGCCATTTGCGGGATACAGCGTGAAGCTGAGTGAGTGAGTGAAATGAACAAAAACTTTTGTAGTAATCTTGTCGAGCTTAATATTTTATATGAAAATGTTGAGGGAACGTTGCCAAACTGTACACGAGTACAAACGTACAGACAAACAGATATATTTAAAAAAAAAATCACTATTTTGTGTCCTATTACATTAATAAAGGTTCCCTGTTTTTAATATATCTACCAAGTACAGACAGTCCATCATCGGTACCAGATTCATAATAAGTAGCGATGTTGTGTTTTAAGTGAAAAACATTTACGACATGAATATTTTATGTGCTTAAATGATACACGTACAACTCTTGATATTATAAATCGTTATTATATTATGTGTTGAGTGGCGTAATTCAACGCCGCGCTCTGCCAAGTTAACAGAGACAATTCAACATTATTTTTATTGCAGTATTTTCAATATTGTGACTCACACGTGCTGGTAGTCTGACCACGTTTTCTGATATACTATTTGTTCTATAGAACTTAATTCTAAATATTCTGTAATAATAAAGATATTTTTCATTCTGTACGTCAAGCCATAGGTATATCTAGTGAATAATAAATTATTGAAATGTATTTTCGACGCACTAATAGCAACATATTTACGAAAATAATACTCTGTGGGTGGTTTCTCAAATTATATGACTTGGCGTAAACACGTCTCTTCGGCCTCCACGAGCGAACTTGAACTGTTTTATTTGAAATATTATCTACGTACTTGCAAATTAATTACAATGATGCGATATTATTGTTAGTAGTCTCTCTTACTAAATTTAAAAGCGTATAAAAAAAAGCAGCAGGATTTGAATCCGCGTTTCTTGGTAACCGTCCAAACGCTCTGACCAACTAAGCCATACGTTCTTATCAAGCTACGTCGAAATTCTTATACGCTTGTTACAACTTATCTGACTCACTTACTGAGAGTTCCGTCACGATTATATATTAATTTCCAGCTTCGCTAAGGTCTTACCACAGGGATAAGGTCCAGTTTTTTCCTTTTAAGGTTCCCTAAAATCCTTAAATTCGTTTCCTTAATCCTTAATATGGACATATTCTACCTTTATGTTGTTCTATTCTGATCTTAGTTTATGGCGTTCGGAGGACTGTCGTGGCGCAGCGGCACTGTGACCACTGTGACCCACTCGAGGAAATGAAATATTTAATATTTTCAATTTAAATATTTGTTGTTTTCATTTCTTCGCTCTGATACAAGAAAACGCTTTGCCTTTAATTCCGCGGAAAGTGGGGAACGGACGAGGAACAGAGTGCCTTATCACTAGGTTCCCATGTTCCCTCTGCCTACCCTGCCATGTGCGGGATACAGCGTGAAGCTGAAAAGAATATCATAAATCCTAGGTATGAATTAACACTTCAAAAATAGTAATAATGCTTTAAAAAAATATTCGCTATCAAGCATTTAAACTAACCAAGTTAACAATAACTTAAAAAAGTAGTAGTAAGTAGTAGTAGTAGTAGTAATATTAATAATAAATATCAATATAAATTATTTTAAGCAGGCGAAGTCGCGAACAGGCCGCTGGTCGTAAATATTTTATATATATTTCGACATCCCTTGAACATATCATTTACATATAATTAATCGGAGTATCACGCATCAACGTTCTCATTAGTACGGGACCTACTCCCTTACTAATGAGAACGAGAGATGTAAATAGTTTAAATTACTAATGATTTTTTTTTATTTACATTGTATTTGTGTGACCATTATGACTTCAAATGTTATAGAAATTAATATCAAATAAAATTTGCCTTTTATATAGAACGATGGCGAGAGATGTAAGGCGTGGCGTTGAGTTCCGCTACTCAACAAGCAATCAAATTCTATGGAAAATGGGGAACGGAAGTGTGTTAACGGAGTGTCTTAACACTAGATTCCTAAGTTCCCTCTGCCTGCCCTGCAATGTGCGGGATAGAGCGTGAAGCTGAGAGATCTGTACTAATTTTGTATTGTGTTATATATTTATAGTATCTAATAATAATTTTCATGTATTTCATTAACCGATGGTTAAACAACGAATAAACAGATACAACGACAGACATACAGTGAGGTCTAATTTATAATGCCCGTCGTGTTACAAGTCAGTCTGTGCCACCGTATCTCCTAAATCAATGAATTAATTACGGTTTTTATCGAATACCATGTTCAAGCGGTAATTGAGTAGCAGTTTAAAAGCTATAAGCGTTTTGTCCATAGTAATGAATTTTTGGGTCACGGGTTCTTTTTAATTAACATTTTGTATTTTGTTTTTTTTAAAAACAGGATATACCTGTTTTAAACAGGAAATACAGAGGAACCTTTATTTACATAATAATTTGCCTAAGGACACGTCGGGAACCAGTTAAAAAAAAACTGAAATAATATTTTCTTATTTAGAAATATACTTACTTATTTAAAAATCAGTAAAAATGAGACTGAGGCCTGTTGTGGCGCAGCGGCACAAGCGTGTGACTGTAAACGATAGGTTGTGGGTTCGACCCTACTCGAAGAAATGAAATATTGATCAAGTTAAACATTTAATCTTTTATGTTTTCTTCGCTGTGATACAAGGCAAAGCGCGGCGTTGAATTCCACCACTCAACACGAAATGCCTCAAATTTGGCGGGAACTGGGAAAAGGAAGTGGAACGGAGTATCTTAACACTGGGTTCCCAAGTTCCCTCTGCCTACCCTGCGATGTGCGGGGTACAGCGTGTAGCTGAAAAGAATATCATAAATCCTAAGTATGAAATAACACTTCAAATACAGTAATAATGCTTTAAAAAATATTCGCTATCGAGCATTTAAACTAACCAAGTTAACAATAACTTAAAAAAGAGTCTCGATTAATATTTAGAGTAATTTATTTTTTAAATAATGATAATTATAATAATTACATGAAATGAAAGCATTCAGTTTCCCACACTTAGTCTCTTCAAGCTTCACGCTGTACATGGCAGGGTAAATAGAGGAAGATATGAAAATGAATCATCTATATGTTCTATTGCCGTTCCTAGGAATTATTCGTCCGGTACAAAGACAAAGCACAACGTTAAGTTCCGTTCTCAGTCTCGAAAATTGGACAGCGAGTGCTGAACCCAATGTCTTAACACTAGCCCTCTGTCTACCCTGCTAAAAAGGGGTGGAACTAAAAAAAAACATGTAATTAAATTATTATGTTATATATTCACTCACTTAGATTCACGCTGTATCCCGCACATGGCAGCGTAGGCAGAGGGAACTTGGGAACCTATCAAGACACTCCGTTCCGTTCCTCACTTTCCGCCGAATTGGAGGCATTGCGTGTTGAGTGTCGGAACTCCGCGTTTCGCCTTGTACCAGAGCTAAGAAATGAAAACATTAAATATTGAAATAGAAAATATGAAATATTTCATTTCCTTGAGTTAGGATCGAACCCGCAACCTGTTGTTTACAGTCACACGCTTGTGCCGCTGCGCCACGGCAGACCTGTTTTATATAAGTGTACATATAATGTACTCTCCGTATTTAGATAAACCAATTTTAGCCTCACCAACCCTCGCTACCCCAATGCAGATCGTACGACATATCGATTACTAATTGAAGGAGTATAGAATGTACAGTACATCTATTGATAATAATGGAGATGCTATAATCACTTGTTTGTTTGTTTATATTTTGTGTAGGTAAGTACTGGATTTGGTTGTTATTGGAAAATAACATAAATTTATGTTGGTTTGTTTGTGTTTTTTTTTTTTTTTTGGTGGTAAGTGATCACCGTCGCCCACGACCCCGTGTAACTCCAGAGGAGCTACAGGAGCGTTGCCGTCTTTTAAGGCTGATAGGCACCGGGGCCCGGTGCTGCCCACTGCTTAACGCCGGTCTTAAATGCCGGGGGTGGTAACAATCCGGTCGAGTCTGCCCATGCGTGTTGCCATTGCTGGCAACGTGACTCTACCACACGCACTTTAGTCGCCTCTTACGACACCATCAGTACCAGGGTGATCCTATTCTAAGCCGGGATCACACGGCATATATTGTGTCTCTGTCTTTTCCACTGTAGCTCCTGAATTAATGAAATGGATGTTTTTTTTTTTTTTTTAAAAACACCCAAACCGAAAATAAAATAGTTCATCTTGACAAAGAACGTGTAGGTCTTATGTTGCTAATTGGATTTTGATAAAACATAGCTGAGGGCTTTTGCGGCGCAGCGGCACAAGTGTGTCATTGTAAATGACAGGTTCTGGGTTCGATCGAGGGGATGAAATATTTAATATTTTCTATTTAAATATTTACTATTTTCATTTCTTCGCTCTGGTAATAAGACAAAGCGCGGCGTTGAGTTCCGCCACTCAACACGCAATGCCTCCGTTGATCGCATTGCACGATAAAGAGCAAACAGATGAAATTTTTAGCTAATTGTATAGAAATTTTGTTATTATACGAGTATATCTCGCTCCTAATTACTACAAACGACTTTTTAGTTATCAACATATTCTTTACTTACTTAGCTTCAGAGGCAGGGCAGTGTAAAGACACTCTGTTCCACTTCTGTAGGGAAATGCTAATATACTTTATTATCTATAATTCTTCTTGTAAAAAAGAATGGTAAAAAGGCTAAGCGCGGCGTTGAGTTCCGCCACTCAACACGCAATGACTATAATTCAGCGGAAAGTGGGGAACACTCCACGGTGATCTAATATATACTGAGTAGTGTTTTTTCAACCGTTTTTTCACGTTTTGTATAATTAAAAAATATTTTACACATGCATATTTTGCACACAAAAAAAAAAATTCCGCTGCCATTGCCAATCAAAATGAACAACTTCAACTATTCTCATATCTCGTATCATTAAAATAATCAACCCAAATTATGCAAAGCCAAAAATTATGATATACATTACACATAATTCGTAAGGGTCCCCAACAATGGGAATCCCCGTTAATGCTATAGCAACAATGGGATTCCCCGCTGGTCGGGAAGCTGTCGTTAAGATCACATGTTAACATGTTAAATGGATTAATGTTTTCAACGTGGGGACGATGGTAAGTATAGGTAATTGATTGCACGCTCCTGTTCTATCTAATTGAATGTTATGAAGTACCACGTTGTTAATGGTGATGGGCGTGCTGTGTTTTTTTTTTTCTTTTTGTTAATAATCGGTCAAGTGCGAGTCGTCTCGCTTGAGGGTACCGTACCAATTTCAGGATTTTACGTTGACAAATTTATGTCTGCGGGTATTTGTATACGTTTTGTATGTGATGAGTTATAATTATCAATGTGTCGGGTTTGGTTTTTTTAATGTAATAGTTTTGACTTTTACATTTTGGATGTTTTCTTTGGTTGTGTGTGATAAGTATTTTTGATAACGCGATGAATTACATACAAAATGCGGCAAAAATGAGGCATAAATAGGCTCGTACCAATTTTATATTTGATATTGATCTTATGAATTTAGAAGCCGTTATATGTGCTCCAAGGGACCGTAGGACTGCATATTTGATATTTGATATAAGTTTCACCTAGATACTGTTAAAAATAAAATCCCATTTTCCCCCGTTTAGTAATATCTTGTCTTAGTGCTCCACTAATACGATGGTAAATCACGGCGTTCTACGCAGCGTAGTTATATTCGTGCAAAAAAAAAAAAAAGAAACAATCTTTTTACTTTTTGTTCGTGGTAACAGCTAATTGAGGATTATGTAAGCAAACAGTTTTTTTTTTCACATAAATAATACCTCGAATATTTTTTTAGGGTTCCTTATCTAAAGGGTAAAACGGGACCCTATTAACAAAACTCTGCTGTCCAGCCGGTATCTCGTAAAACGTGATGGTACCCACAAAAACTGAAAAACAAAATAAAATAAATATAGTTTCTATATAAGGAACATATTTTTTTGCTGTTATAGATGATGATGATGTACTTAGATTTTTTTATTTATTTATGGAATAATTTAAAAAGTACATTTCAATATTCGATTTTATAAAGTAACATACATACATAAATAACAATTCCTATAACATATTAATAATACTCAGCTTCACGCTGTATCCCGCCCATAGCAGGGTAGGCAGGCAGAGGGAACTTGGGAACCTAGTGTTAAGACACTCCGTTCCACTTCCGTTCCCCACTTTCCGCCGAATTCGAGGCATAGCGTGTTGAGTTGCGGAAATCAACGCCACGCTTAGCCTTGTATTAATAACTGAAAGTAAAGTTATTAAAAGATTTCTCCTCGAGAAAATAAAATGTTAAGCAGGCATGAGATCTGGTATTCAGCAGAAATTGGGGAACAGGAGTGTCTTGATAGGGTCGTAGTGATTTAAGCTATGTTCCTTGTTCCTTGCTTACCTTGCTATATGCGCATTATTATTAAAGGTTTTTTTTTAATCAACCCAATGTTAATAAAAATAATTGAGTAATTAAAGCTTGACGTGGCGCAGCGGCACGAGCGGGAGACTGTAAACGACAGATTGTGGGTTCGATCCCCACTCGAGGCAATGAAATATTTAATATTTTCAATTTAAATATTTAATGTTTTCATTTCTTCAAACGCAATGCCTCAAATTCGTCAATGAATCGGGAACGGAGTGTTTTAACACTTGGTTCCCAAGCTCTATTTTGATTGTCCTGCCATGTGCGGGATACAGCGTGAAGCACTCACTCACTCAGCTTCACGCTGTATCCCGCACGAGGCAGGGTAGGTAGAGGGCACCCGGAAACCTAGTGTAAAGACACTCCGTTCCACTTCCGTTCCCCACTATCCGCCGAATTTGAGGCCTTGCGTGTTGAGTGGCGTAACTCAACGCCGCGCTTTGCCTTATTACCAGAGCGAAGAAATGAAACATTAAATATTTAAATTGAAAATATTAAATATTTCATTTCCTCGACTGGAGATCGAACCCAGAACCCGTCGGTTACAGTCACACTCTTGTGCCGCTGCGCCACGATAGGCCTCAAAGATCATCATCGTGATCAGCATCAGCGTGAAGCTATGTGAGATAATTAATAAAAATAATTATTTTTGTTTATAAAGGGCTTACGATAATAATGTAGGTTGTGTGTACTTGCAAAAATCATAGCTCCCACAGCCTCGGGGTGGTCACAAACATTGCTAACAAAACAATTCGGATGGACCGCACTGCACTGGCATATGCACTTCTGTATTTCCGGTTGATCTTTTTTTTTTTAATCTTTGATCCTAAGTAAATAATGTTTGGGCGTTGCTTGTATTTGTTTTTGCAATATGGCTTATTTTTTTTTTTCAAATTAAGTATATTTTTGTCGTTTTTGTTATCTCGTTCTGGTATTAGCGCGGCGTTGAGTTTCGCCATTCGTAACGTGCAATGTCTCGAAGTGTGGCCGGTTCGTGGGAAACAGTGTCTTAACACTACGTTGTCTCTGTTACATTGTATGCGATGCAATTTAGCGAAAATCAATTAATATATAGTAGGTATTCTTAACCATTAAGGGGTCGTCAATTAAGGGGTCGCAAAAATCACAAGGTGGTAGGGGGGTGCAGTTAGATATCACGTGTATCAATTCTTTCCTCAAACGCGTAGTGCAATTGAAATATTTCTTTATAAATATATGTAAATTGAAGCTAATTAAATCACGTATAATCCCGTGATTAATGGACGGCCCCTAAGATGATCACAGTGATCATGTTTAGAAGATATAGCGTCACGAACAATTAAACATAAATAATTTGAAGCCGTTATTTCGGTAATGTTTTTGTTTTAATAAATAATCTTGTCCTCACACTCACTCACTCAATCAGCTTCACGCTGTATCCCGCACATGGCAGGGTAGGCAGAGGGAAATTGGGAACCGAGTGTTAAGACACTCCGTTCCACTTCCGTCCCCACTTTCCGCCAAATTTGAGGCATGGCGTTCAGTGGCGGTGGCGGTTGAAAATATTAAATACTTTCATTTCCTCGAGTGGGGATTGAACCCAGAACTAAAAAAAGTATATATATATATATATATATATATATATATATATATATATATATATATATATATATATATATATATATATATATATATATATATATATTATATATATATATATATATATATATATATATATATATATATATATATATATATATATATATATATATATATATATATATATATATATATATATAAGTGAGGGTCTTTATTAATGAATAGGGCCTAAGGTTTGTCTGTGCTCAGAAACGCCTAAAGCCTTGGCAACCTCCACTTAACATTTAGTGTTTGATTAATTTTAAGTATAAATACAAAAACAACACCCTAATTTAAAGAATAAAGGTCGACAAAATTACGAAAAAAATTTTATTAATTTTGCTAAAAGTTTAGTTTTAATATACAGATATTGTCTTAAAAGTGATTATGTTAGGAAAATAATTAGAATGGTATATAAAATATTGTCATACAAGCGATTTTTATTTTCTTACTGGCAACATGGCAAAGCGCTTCGTTCAGTTGCGTCAGTTCATATGCAACTCCTTCAGAAATCGGTAGAGAGTAGGGAACGGAAGTGGCTTAACGGGAACGGAGTGTCTTAACACTTAAAGCTCCGAAGCCTTCCTCTGTCTTTCCTGTCTTTATACGGGGTATGAAATCTTCTCTAAAACAATTAAAATAATGTATGATTAAGTAAACTTATCTAAAAACATCTACGATCAAATCATAATCAATTTACACGTCTAACTCTCAAGATATATAAAAAATTGCCATAATTTAAAGTATTTACATTATAAATATTTATATGTTATTCCACAGGTACTCCAACAGGCTGGCAACATTGAACGATTAGGTCGTTTCCTCTGGTCCCTGCCCGCGTGTGAACGTCTCCACGCCCATGAATCCGTACTGAAGGCTAAAGCAATGGTCGCCTTCCACAGAGGCAACTTCAAGGAGCTGTACAGATTGCTCGAATCACACAATTTTAGTGCTCATAATCATGAAAAATTGCAGAATTTGTGGTTAAAAGGTAAATTTATATATTCTTTCTTTTCTTTTAGCTTCACGCTGTATCCCACACGAGGCAGGGTAGATGGAGGGAACCCGGGATCCTAGTGTTAAGACACTCCGTTCCACTTCCGTTCCCCACTTTCCGCCGAATTTGAGGCATTGCGTGTTGAGTGGCGGAACTCAACGCTGCGTTTTACCTTGTACCAGAGCGAAGACTTGAAAACATTGAATATTTAAATTGAAAATATTAAGTATTTCATTTCTTCGAGTGGCGATGGAACCCAGAACCTGTCGGTTACAGTAACACGCTTGTGCCGCTGCGCCACGACAGGCCATGTTGAAAGAAAAGTGTATGATGAAAAACACCAAATTTATTATTTAGAAAAAAACTTATTGATAAATATTTCTTCTCAGATTTCGAATTACTTTATATAATTATATAAATGTCACAATTTTTGTTAATAAAACTAGCACTGCGCTAAAAATTCGATATTCAATACATAAGAACCAAAATAAACTGAGTATACTCAATTAAAAAATACATTTCAGCTCACTATATGGAAGCGGAAAGGCTGCGAGGTCGACCACTGGGCGCTGTAGGTAAATACAGAGTGCGACGTAAGTTCCCTTTACCCAGAACTATATGGGATGGAGAAGAAACTAGCTATTGTTTTAAGGTGGGTATATTTACAGCCGTGTGATTCCGGCTTAGAATAGGATCACCCTGATACTGATGGTGTCGTAAGAGGCGACTAAAGTACGTGTGGAAGAGTCACGTTGTCAGCAATGGCAACACGCATGGGCAGACTCGACCGGATTGTTACCACCCCCGGCATTTTAAACCGGCGTTAAGTAGTGGCTTTGGCCACTGCGTTTTGCATTAATGTGCAACGCTCCTGTAGCTCCCCTGGAGTTACCAGGGCCGTAGACGACCGTGATCACTTACCATCAGGTGACCCGTACGCTCGTTTACCGTCTTTCCGTTGTGGGTTCGATCCCTACTCGAGGAAATAAAATGCTTCATATTTAACAACGCAAGATCATTTAGCAGATAGTGGAGAACGGAAGTGTTTTAATGGGGACGGAGTATCTTAACACTATGTTCCCAAGATCCAGGTGCACACTGCTATGTGAGAAAGCGTAAGCTCAGGAAGAGAGGGAGAGAGAATGAAGAAGAATGAGCTCAGGTGATTTGGGCGCGTTGAAAGAATGAGTGATGTAAAAATGGCAAAATAAGATCTTATGACACAAATATTAGCAGGTAAGAGAGGATGGACAGAGACTTTCTAAAACATAGTACTGATGTTCCTTTCTCTCTCCTTCTGTTTATGGGTTCCAACTGCATTCGGGGACATTGCTAATTTTGTCAAAGTTTTGGTAAATAAAATGCGCTAAAACTTTCCGTCATTAAAATTCCCTCTGCCTGCCTTGAGTCATATACAACGGGTAGATGATAATATATTTTTATTATTTATTTATACAGGAAAAATCAAGATCGGTACTGCGAGATTGGTATCTACACAACCCATATCCTTCGCCGCGGGAGAAAAGAGAGCTCGCTGAGACAACTGGGCTCACAACTGTACAGGTAACAAATAAATAACTTAATTTTGGATATATCTTATTGTATATGTTTCTATGTATATATTTATATATAAACTGACTAAATGTATATTATAAAATTAACAAAAAATGGACTACGATTTTTCTATAACACTCTTTTGCCTTTCGTGAATGTGACATCTTATGTGTGTATCACTTATGTGGATGTATGACCACATGTGTGGATCACATGTGTCAATATGTGATCATAGGTGTAGATGTATGATCATATGTGTAGATCTATGATTTTATGTGGGGATGATCATGTACGTATGATCATCACATACGTACATGTACATCTACACACATGATCACATATTGTCTCTTGTGTAGATTACATATTTAGACCACATGTGTGTGCCAAATGTGTCGACAGGTGATCATATGTAGACATATGATCTTATAAGAGATCACATGTGTTGATATGTATCACATCCCTAGATCTACATCTATGATCTTATGTGGCCATCACATGTGTAGATTACATATGACGATATGTGGTCATATGTGTTGATGTATGATGACACGTGTGGATGACACGTGCATAGATGTAGGATCAATGATCTCATTTGTGGATCAGATTTGATTGTGATCATATCATATGTGGTGATATATGAGTTATTTTGATAGTATGTGTAGATGTAAAATGTTGGATGTGGTTTTGAAATTTTGAGTGCGATAAAAAAAGTTTTTATGTGATCGTTCATGTAGATGTATTATTTCATATGTGGATCACATGTTCGGACCACATGTTGACATGTAATGATATGTATAGATAAATGATCTCATGTTTGAATATGCAATCTGGATGGATCTGGATGACATATGTAGATACGTGATCGTATGTTTAGATATATGATTTTATGAGTAGATCATATGTGTCACATGTGAAGTCTCAAGTGAGGATCACATGTGTCGATATATGATCATATGTGTAAATGTATGATCTTATATGAGGCTGTGTGATCTTATATGTGGATGTAAAATATCACATGTGAAGGTATATTACTGATTATATCCGATGTTCTTCTTTAGATGTATAATTTATCTGTCGTTGAGTTCCGTCACTCAACACGCAATGCTTTAAATTCGCCGGAAATTGAAAGGGAACAAATGGTCTTAACACTAGGTTGCCAAGTGCCGATACCTATCCTGCCATGTGCGGGATACAGCGTGATACAAAACAATATTAATTATACGTTTTAATATACATATATATATATATATATATATATATATATATATATATATATATATATATATATATATATATATATATATATATATATATATATATATATATATATATATATTGACATTTCATAATCCGAATGCCTCAGTATTTTATATAAAATTGACCAAAGGTTTGTCGCTACTAAAACAACATCTGTTTGTGTATGTTTATCCGTTTGTCTGTGCCTTGTACGTGCTAATCTCAGAAACGGCTGATCAGATTTAAATGCAGTTTTGACCATTATATTTTGGCAACTTTAATATTTAGTGTTTGTTTTATTTAAGTTGGTTGAAACATAAAAATATATATATATTTTGGTTGACAAAACACATTTTTTTTATTCATTTAGCTGAATAAATATTGTATAAATACTGTCTTACTTAGCTTCGCTATGTATCCCACACATACACGGCAGTATAGGCGGAGAGAATTTAGGAGCCTAGTGTTCAGACACTCCGTTCCACTTACGTTCTCCACTTTCCGCCGAATTAGAGTCATTGCGTATTAAGTGGCGGAACTCAACGCCGCGTTTTGCCTTGTACCAGAGCGACGAAATGAAAACATTAAATATTTAAATTGAAAATATTAATTATTTCATTTCCTCGACTGGGGATCGAACCCACAACCTGTCGGCTACAGTCACACGCTTGTGCCTCTGCGCCACGACAGGCCTCAAGAAACACTAAAGAAAACTGTCTTAAAAGTGTAATAGTAAGTGTAATGTTATAAGAACAACAAAGTAATTGAGATAAGTAAGTAATATAATGTAATTCAAGCGGGCGAAGCCGCGGTCTGGCCGCTAGTACATAATAAATTAAAAATATTTAACAATTAAATCATCAACGTGCACTCGTCACACGACATAGTATTAAAAACATTTGTTACCCGCCTTGCGGTGTAACTCTATACAGGTACCTACCGCTTCCTCAAAGTCCAATATATTATGTTACAGCAACTGCCCGTTCAGTTTAGATTTGAAATCGAGAATATTTGTGTTGAAAACTCATTTCTAGTACAGATTATATTACTTTATTAAGACCAGTGAAGGTGGAAGGTAGCTCTTATCATAATATTTAACGTTCTTTCACCCGAAGCGCGTAGTTTTTCAAATATTTACACTATTGTACAAACGATTCAGCTTCACGGTGTATCTCGCACTTGGCAGTCGGTACGTTGGTAGGCAGAGGGAACTTGGGAACCTAGTGTTAAGACACTCCGTTTCACTTCCCTTCCCCACTTTCCGCCGAATTTGAGGCATTGCGTGTTGAGTGGCGGAACTCAACGTCGCGCGTTACCTTGATACCAGAGCGAAGAAATGAAAACATTAAATATTTAATTTGAAAATATTAAATATATCATTTCCTCGAGTGGAGATCGAACCCACAACCTATCGTTTTACAGTCACAATTTTTTTTTAAACGTTTTCTATAAAATAAAAAGGTATAATTCAATATCACTTGTAAATAACATTGCGATGTACATTATTGCAGGTGTCGAACTGGTTTAAAAACAGGCGACAAAGAGACAGACAGGCTGAACACAAAGACAGGTAAGTCCATTATTTTTTTATAATTAACTTTTATATATTTATTTATTTATTTATAACAATTAACTAAGTAACAATAATCATAATCAATCTATAAGATAATAACTGCATTAGTGCAACGCTATGTCGTTGTTATTGACGCTCAACATAATGCATAGGCGTTTATATATGAAAAAAAAATCTATTTTTTTTTTTTCGAAAAATTGTAAGGTATATGAATTTTTATCATATACACATATTGCAATGTAATTAAAGAAAAGAGAGCATTTTCCAATGGCTAAACTATACGTTGTCGAGATAGGACTTATGGCTTAGTGGTTAGAGCGTCCATCAAGAAGTGCTGGTTCAAATTTCGCTTCAAATATTTTTTTATGGGTTTTCTGTTAATATTGTTATTGTTGATTCATGTTGTATCGTATATAGTTGTAAGTAGGCTGAAGGAACATAGCGTTAAGAAGAATTCTGGAAACATTACCTTTTGGTAGTGAAACTATGCCACAGCGAGGAATTAAAAATATTATATATTACCTTCCCCTAAATGGGAATCGAACGCACACCTATCGTGTTTTATTTTAATTTTTATCTATATAAGTAGGTCAGTAAGCTAAATTTGGTCAGTCAAAGCTTGTTATACGTAAGTTAGACAAAAAATGCATTTCCGGCCATAATGTTGATACCAAAGGAACATAATAAAAAAATATTTATTAGATTTATTTCCAATAATAAAAAAAAGAACTATACATATAATCTAAATTTACTGTAAGCGTGGTTAAAAATAACGGCTATGATATACCGTTTTGAAATCCTTACGTTGAGCCTTTCGTTATGATTTTTTTTTTGGAATATTATGCTAAGTAGGTATGTATAGAGATAGGCAAAGATATAATAACGATTTTCTCCCCGACGCTCAAATTTTGCTACGTGCTAAATTATTTATACGTTTCCTAAATAATCTATAACATACACATATACATGCAAAATAAATTCGAAAAACATAACCCTTCCTTTGCAAACTGGTTAAAAACATGTCAACTGTCATAAAGCTCTGAAGTTTTTATTAATAGATATAATTGAATATTTTATTAGAAAACCTTCGGAGGACATCATTTTGATTTTATTTCAACAATTTTATGTTCAATTTTACGAGGAATCATTTCGAAAGGAGCCATTTTGGATCATTTGCTAGGGGTTCGTAATATGATATTTACATACATTGTGAATGCGTTGCGTGAAGCTATCACGCTGTCGAACTGCACCTGGCAGAGGCATGCATAGGGAACCTGGGAACCAAGTTTTAAGACGTTTTGTTCCGTACTCTCTCCTCCCGCCGAATTTGGCGGAACTCAACGCCGCGTATTTTCATTGTGCCCAGAGGACATGAAAATGTAAAATATTTCATTTTCTCAAGTTGGGATACGAAATATATACCTATAGTCAATTAATATAGATTTTTTATTAGTTAATAAGCTTTTATTTTAGAAAAGCAGAAATTTATATGGACTTACAGATAACCCTTCAATAGTTATATAAATTTTATAACGAACGAGCGCAATTATTTCTATTGTAAGTTTTTTACTATAAATACAATCATATACTTTTTATGACCATAGTTATGATTTTGATGATCTACTGATAAAATAAAAGTAACTTTTGTTAGATTAATTACTTTTTTTTTTAGCTTCACGCTGTATTCCGCACGAGGCAGGATAGGCAGAAGGAACCCGGGAACCTAGTGTCAAGACACTCCGTTCCACTTTCAGTTCCCCACTTTTCGTCAAATTTAAGGCATTGCGTGTTGAGTGGCGGAACTCAACGCCGCGCTTTGCCTTATTACCAGAGCGAAGAAATGAAACATTAAATATTTAAATTGAAAATATTAAATATTTCATTTCCTCGACTGGGGATCGAACCTAGAACCTGTCGGTTACAGTCACACGCTTGTGCCGCTGCGCCACGACAGGCCTCACTCATTAATTACTTTGCTATATAATTATAAAAATATCAGGTCATTGATTGATTTATGTTGCTTATCGTCAAGTAGACGGAGAAAACCTAGTGCCTAAGCACTCTGTTCTCCTTTAATATATATATTTATATAGCAACGCTGAGTGTAAACGAGACTGTTGTGGGTTCGGTTTCCAATTGGGGTAATGCAATATTTTCATTTCATCGCTCGAAAATTTCAAGCCAAAGTCGCCACTTACACGCATGTTTTGATAACTTTTGGGATCCTTGGGAAACAGAGCGTGTTAATACAAAGTTCCCTCCGCCTATCCCGCTACATGCGGGATACAGAGTGAAGCAATTTCAATAATAACGAAACAAAACAATATTAAACTATGAACTTAGCTACAAAATTCATACAATTTCCCGTCCGTATATAAACACTGTAGTTTGAAAGTGTTTGCGATGAGCGGGACAGCGCTATCGGTGGGAGCGAGATGGCAATAGGTAACTTGACACCGCCACATCTGCGCTCTAAAAGCTAACAGGGACGTATTCGGTGGTTAATAATATGTTTTATTTTATCTTTTTTTTTCTTTTTGTATATATTTTTTAACTTTAAGTTAGTGAATTTGGTCGTTTTTTCTTACTGTTGTTATGAAAGTTATTGATTTTTGTTTCATTTTGTTGGGAGATTTTTTTAATTATGATATATTGAAAAAATAAATAAAATAAAAGTACATTTATTTTTAATAGCATCGTATATTTTAAAAGATATAAGATAGATATAATTTAAGAAAATATTAAATATACATACATTCAACGGTACGCAGTATGATAGATTCGTATAGTTAATTATTAGTGACTAAGAGTTTGATAGATATATTTGAACTATATGTTAATTTTATCGTTCGTACTAATATTACACATAGTATTTTACACAAAATAATGTTTTTATTACTGTAATTAAATTATACACACTCAGTATAATTGTTAAAATATGCAGTAATAATAAAGTTTCTTACAATATTTTATTTAACTTTTATGTCCATAAAATAACTACCAAATAATATTCTTCAACTATGAATCAAGAAGGCTTGTTAAGGTTGTTGTAAAATATTATTAGGATATGATGGAAATTAATTTACATATGAGATACAACTATCAGGCAGCAACTCTAAGCCATCATACAATGGATACAAAACGCTATCATTAGATTATACGTAATAATCGCGATACACCATGGTTTGTTACCAATAAAGAAATCCATGAACACCTTGGAATGTCGACTGAAGGAGGAAATACCTAAGAACACTTTCCAGAGGAGGCTGCAAGTACACCCTAATATACTCGCTGTTGGGTTGTTCACACGGTCCTATGAAACTCAAAAGGAAGGACATTCTGTCAACATCTCCATGAACGCCATTTGGAAGCAGAGTATGAGTAGATGCACTCACTGGAATTCATACTTCAAATTTCATACCTCAGAACATTTCTTCTTATAGTTACATAATAAATACAGATTGCAGAAATTGCTGGAAACAAAAAAATAGTACGTCTTCCTTAGGCAAGGTGATAGTATATTGTCATCAGTGTTGCCAGGTGTTCCAATTTTTAGTCCATAATTAAATGCCCGAGCGTAAAAAGAATCCATAAAAAATATAAATCCTTTTTTAAATATTTATTGTTATTATCAAATTATCAAAATCCCTGAAAAAATAAAATGCCCTATGTACGAAATATACCAATCAGTTAATGCTAT
>CM032409.1:2279250-2289250 GCA_019049475.1 Eueides isabella | reverse complement strand
TCAAGCTTCGTATTATTAATTTAGATTATTATGGATATATTTTCGAAACAAGAGTATTTGCTTTTTATGGGAATCGAACCTATGATCTTCGTATTTGCTACTAGATTTCCGTCGGCTTTTTAATTTTTATCGGTTACTTTTTTTTAGATAGGTATATTATACATATATATGTATGTTATTTCGACGTTATAAATCT
Source organism: Eueides isabella (assembly GCA_019049475.1). Lineage (NCBI taxonomy): Eukaryota > Metazoa > Arthropoda > Insecta > Lepidoptera > Nymphalidae > Eueides > Eueides isabella. The sequence goes on along the minus strand of CM032409.1, from coordinate 2,289,054 downwards.
ATACATCATTACATAGAGGCCTGTCGCAACGCAGAGGCACAAACGTGGGACTGTAAACGGGACAGTTTAGGGGTTCAATCCCAACTCAATAAAATGAAATATGTTCGAAAATAAAATATATTTTTAATATTTTCGAATAAAATATTTAATATTTAAATGTCTACGCTCTAATGCGTGCGCGGCGTTAAGATGAACTAATACTGGTTTCCTAGGCTTCTTTCTAACTCCTGCCATATGCAGGGTACTGCCTGCAGCTGAAAAATTAAAAAAATATGAACATCTCTACGTCTGTACTTGTTGTTCGATGATTGGAAAATAATTATTACGTATAAGATTGATATTATGTATAAGCCTTTAACCAGCCATAAGACAAATTTAAATTAAACACAAATCTGACAATCACATCACTATCAAAAACAAATTAAAAAAAAATATATCTAATAAAAAAATAAAAAATCTCAATTTATCTACGTCTAGCGCAAAAGATAAAAAAAATAAATAAAACAAATATGGCCGTTCCACCCGTATCACGTTACTTGGGGGCGGGCTGTCAGTGTGTATACGTCAGATCGCTTCGGCCTCATTGCGTCGGAGCGAACTCACTTTGTGAACGATGTGTATGTATTGACTGTAATATGATACTTGGGCTTCTTTGATAATTTTGAAAATGCATTTTTTTTTATATCGGCTTCACGCTGTATCGCACATGGCAGGGGAGGTAGAGGGAACTTGGGAACCTAGTGTTAAGACACTACGTTCTGTTCTCCACGTGGAAATTGAGCGAAAAACTGACTTGTTACAAGAACGAAGATATGAAAATATTAAATATTTCGTTTCTTAAAGTGGAGGTCGAAATTACATCGTTTCCAGTGCTCCATTACAGCCCTCAAATCATTTTTTCTTTAACTTCATGTTATGTGATGTATGGGGATAAAATATCATCGGCGTGGCTTAAACGTGGTTGTAATTGTAGTTTAACGACAGATTGCGTTCAATTCCCACTCGACATCTTATTTGCTCTGGTGACAAAGCAAAGCGCGGCGTTGAGTTTCGACGCTTAACACTTATTTAACTTAACACGCAATGACTTCCTGTGAAAAGTGGGGTACTTAAGTGCCTTAATTAGAACGGAGTGTCTTAATACTAGGTTCCCAAGTGCTTTCACAAAAAAGGTATTTCTTAGTTCAAATTCAAAAAAATCTTAATTATATTAAGATTTTTATGATTTTTCATATAAACATTCACATTTAATAAATCTTTGCCAAATTCAAAATTGTCTTTTACTAACTATAAATATCATAGAAGATTAAATCCAATTCCCAATAACGACAAAAATACGTACAATTGTTTTTATATTATCTAAACTGTAATAGTGGGGAACAGAAGTGGAACGGAGTGTCCTAACACTAGGTTCCCATGTTCCCTCTGCCTACCCTGCCATGTGCGGGATACAGCGTGAAGCTGAGTGAGTGAGTAAACTGTAATAGACTTAATTAATTTAACCAATATGAACTTTGGTCTTTTGGTTTGTCTTTAGTTTAGTTAGTTTGGTTTTAAATTACCTACATTAAGTGTAATTATACATACACATGTTTTTTTTATATTTATTGTATGATATTTTTATATTCGATACATTATTCGATTGTTGATATCGAATGGAACAATAATTAATTAGTTTTTATCTCCAATTGTACGACCAGTGATGGGATATGAAATTTACATTCAATCCCTCACTCCGCGTCACGCTGTATCCCGCACATGGTTAAGTAGACAGAGGGAACTAGGGAACCTAGTGTTAAGATACTTCCGCCGACATATGACGAATTCTGTGTTGAGTTGCGGAACTTAACGCCGTGCTTTGCCACGTTACCATACCGAAGATGTGGAAATATTAAATATTTCATTTCCTCAAGTGAAGATCGAACCCATGACCTGTTGATTACAGTCACAAGCTTGTGCCGCTACGCCACGACATGTCAAATTTACATTGCCATTGAAATATAAGTATGATACCATAAGGACCCCTTGGTGACCCTCCATATACTTTATTGTACTAAATGAAGACAACCGAGTTACTTTTTATGTACATAATTACACGTCGTGGCCCAGTAGTATTGAGAGATCAATGCACTTATATATTTAAATTACTTTATTTTTTTCCGATCCCATAGACAAAGCGCGGCGTTGAACACCGCTCAACACCGCAAACTTATGAAATTAATTCGATACGTAGGTTTAAGTAATTAGCTACGTCTCATTTTGTCTATGGGGTTTATATTTTTTTATCAAACAATCCCACAGTAGAAAGTATTTGGCTGCAAGTATTTGTTGTAGTTCTATGATTACCTACTGGGGATTTTTCTAATACTTATAGTCTAAGTACGATTCTCTTCAATAAATTATGTTTTCTTTGGTGTGGTTTAACACAATATGATTTGAATCACCATCCGGATAAAAAGGGAGTGTCGTAACAATATATTTTTAATTTACTTAGGGCCAAAATATTTTTTGAAATCTAATATTAAGATAATCTTTACAGTTGATTCAGTTCTGTTCTTATCTCTCCACCTAATTCTGGAGACGAGAATGGTGGAACTCAACGCCACACTATGTTATCAAAGCGAGGAAATAACTATATTAAATAATTCATTTTCTCGAGCGGGATGGAAACCCACAGCCTGCCGCTTTTACAGTCGCACTCTTTTATCCCTGTGCCATAACAGGCCATATTCTTTCCCTCTTTCTCTCTCTCTCGCTTATTACCAAAGGCTTTCTTTTTTATAACGCAAAAGTTACAAAAGAAAAATTAAAAAGAAATATCTATGTAAATTGACTTCTTTTTTCACTGTATTAGATACATAATTAAAATATATAATTATTAAACATTCCATATGTTATTCCAGCGGCGGCACGGGCGATAAGCAACTGGATTCGTCCACGGACGACGATAGTGATGCGCCCCACGCGGGCGCGCACGCCGCCCCGCTGTACCCCCTGTACGAACATCCCCTAGCTCATCTACAATATCATCATACGTGACGGTATTTGTGAATTTAAAAAAAAAAATAAGAAATTCTCGTGATTTTCACTATTGTTTCATCCCAGTACATGTTTTTTTTTTTTACTTTTTTATTTTGGACATGCAGACAATATTTTGTTTTCATTGTATCTTTTTTACATGTACATCACTAGTTTTTGTGTAATTTTGACAGTTTCACATTGGATTTTGGTAATTTTTAACTCTATTATGAACAACTCTTAGCACACCTACAGTTTATAACTAATGGAATTGTATGTTTTAATATTTTTTTTGGTGAATTTGGATTTTTAACAGTTTTTTTTCTATGAAATTTGTAAATATATGTGGAGGACAACATTATTATACGGTAAATAGAGTCAAATATTTTACCTAAAACCAGAAACCAAAGTCTACTCTATGTCCATATGTTTTGAATTTAAACATCGAATAATATTTTCGAAACAAAAAATAAATTTATATTATAAAAAACCATCCTGTTTTCATTAAAAAAAAGCAACAATTAGTAATATTTACATTAAAAACTTTTACATTTACTAGTTCATGTATTAATTTTACATTTAAACTTTCTACATTTACTAGTTAGAGTAAATAAAATGATAAATTTTAGTCATTTGTATAGTATTTAATAAATAAATGAAATGACGGTTAGTTAGTGTTACTATTTAATAAGTCTTATTTCATTTTTAATAATTTTAAACATTTAAGTAATAAGTACATATTTTGTTCATTTCTTTGCAATAAATATAAATATAGTTCTGTATGATCACGTTTTATTTATGGTTCTGTAGTAGTTCAGGATTCAATGTTGACATATGTTTTGATAACCGTAAAACGTCCTAATGACATAGAATCATTACAAAAAATCATTAACAAATTTATCATTACTCTACCGATGATTGTAAATAATTATTAGGCAAATATAAATTTTTTTTTTTTTTCAGTTCCACGCTGTATCCCGCACATGGCAGGGTAGGCTGAGGGAACTTGGAAACCTAGTGTAAAGACCCTGATGAGTTTCTGTTTCACAGTTTGTCCCTGTGTGATGACGGGCCTCACGAATATAATTTTTTGATCTTGAATCTTGAGGCCTGTAGTGGCACAAGCGTATACGATAGATTTTGGGTTCGATACCCTCGTGGAAATGAAATCTCTGGTAACAAAGCAATGCGCGGCGTTGAGTTCCGCCACTCAACACGCAATGTGGAGTAGGAGTGTCTTAACACTGGGTTCCCAAGTTCCTTCTGTCTACCCTGCCGTGTGCGGGATACAGTGTGAAACTGAGTAAGTGAGAGTGAGTGATAAAGAATCTTGACCCTTAATAGATCTTTAAAGATTATTCAATAGGAAATAATGTATACATTTACATTATATTTGTTTTTATATATATATATATATATATATATATATATATATATATATATATATATATATATATATATATATATATATATATATATATATATATATATATATATATATATATATTTACTAAATAATTAGTAAGCTAATACATTTTGTATCAATATCAAGACTTTCTGTTTATTATTAATTACAATGTATATAATAATATAAGTATTTAATTTTAGTGTATATTTCAAGTTTTTGAATGATTTAAATCGATACTAGTTCAATGAATCATGAATCACTGTAAAATTTATTTAAATGAATCATTGTAAAATTAGTGTAAAAATTAAATAAATTTAGTAAGAAAATAAGAGTTTAGTTTTATTGTGATTATTTTTAACTTTACGCTTTTTGATTTTTACCAGGAGGCAGAGGGAACCTGAATAACTAGTGTCCTATGTACCCTGCTCCAAATAAGGCCATTTCCGTTTCCTACCAACTGTAGATATTTATATTAGGTATTAATATGAAATATTTTTTTTTTTTAGCTTTACGCTGTATCCCGCCCGAGGCAGGGTGGGCAGAGGGAACCCGAAAACCTAGTGTTAAGACACTCCGTTCCACTTTCGTTCCCCACTTTCCGCCGAATTTGAAAAAATATTAAATATTTCATTTCCTCGACTGGGGATCGAACCCAGAACCTTTCTAGGTTACAGTCACACGCTTGTGATGGAGGCCTCAAAAGGAAATATTTTATATATTTAATTTTCGACCCCAACTTATTTATATTTTATGTAGAATTGAATTAACTTTAATCTAACGTATGATTAACATGTTTTAATGATTAAGATATCGGAAACGTAAAAAAAGGATCGACATCACACTGGTGCTCAACATTATCTGATTGTAGGTTGTTTTTTTATGGAAACGACAAGACAAACTTGCGTAAGGGTCTCCTGATGGTGAGTGATCACCGTCGCCCACGGCCTCGTGTAGCACCAGAGGAGCTACAGGTGTTTCGTCGGCCTTTGAGGTAGAGGTAGAAGCGGTTTTTGAAGGTACTCATGTCGTATTGACCTGCCGCAGGTAGGTCAATCCACAGATACTTGGCGCGTGGAAGGAAATTCCAACGAAACCGAACAGTAGTAGAGTTTGTATACATAATAGATTTTATACATTATAGTCGGATATTTGACAGCAAATCGTAAAAGATAGATAGATAGATAAATGAAATTGAATATTGATTTGGTGGAAAGTGGGGAACGTAAAGGAGTGTCATAACACTAGGTTCCCAAGTTCCCTCTGCCTACCCTGCCCATGTGGGATACAATTAATACCTGCATGGATATTAATTGTATCCCGCATGGGCATGGGATGTTTTGAGCTGCGGAACTCAACGCCGCGCTTTGCCCCACTACCAGATCAAGAAAATGACAATATTACTTTTTTTCGAGTGAGAATCGAACCCACAACCTGTCTAGTTGACAGTCTCGCGGTATGACACAACAGGTTGTTTCCATACTTTCACTAGCGTACGTGTTCTAAGACTGTAAAATAGGCTGATGTAGGCCGCGTGTCATTTCTAGGTCACTTTTTAGTTATTGTAATATTGTCATAATATTTTGCTGTTAGGCAGAAAAATAAAGATTTATGTACAGTCGATGTAATAATTAATTTAACATATATATCTATATATATATATATATATATATATATATATATATATATATATATATATATATATATATATATATATATATATATATATATATATATATATATATATATATATATATATATATATATATATATATATATATATATATATATATATATATATATATATATATATATATATATATATATATATATATATATATATATATATATATATATATATATCTATATATATATATATATATATATATATATATATATATATATATATATATATATATATATATATATATATATATATATATATATATATATATATATATATATATATATATATATATATATATATATATATATATATATATATATATATATATATATATATATATATATATATATATATATATATATATATATATATGAGGGAATTTGTGAAGCTAGTGTAAAAACACTTCGTTCTACTTTCGTTTTAAACTGTATGGCGGAAATCAACGCAACACTTGGCCTTGTTACCAAGACGAAGAAATGAAAACATTAAATATTTAATTTGAAAATATTAAATATATAATTTCCTCGAGTGGGGATCGAACCCACAACCTATCGTTCACAGTCACTCGCTTATGCCACTGCGCCACGACAGATCTCAAATAAATATATTTATTATTTATATTTAAATAAAAAAAAAACATTATACTTTGCAATTTTTTAACGTTTTATAATTTTGTACAGAGAAAATAAACACTATGGAGCTTCAAGCTTTTCCTCGCATATCAGAAAAGATAGAGTATCTCAAGACAAGGCTCCCTCACCAGTCCATTTACCACTGGAATTAGTAACATTGCGTAGGTATCGAATGGCTGATCTTAACCACGCAATTTATTCTACCAAAGCGGAGGAATTAGCATAATTAATAGAAAATCTAATTTCTCATTTGTAAACTAAATAAAAATATATAATTCAATAATGAAATCTTTAAACATAAAACTGGCCTGTCGTGGCGTAGCGGCACAAGGTTGTGACTGTAACCGACAGGTTGTGTGTTCGATCCTCAGTCGAGGAAATAATATATTTAATATTTTCAATTTAAAGTTTTCATTTCTTTGCTCTGGTACAGGGCAAAATGCGGCGTTGAGTTCCGCCAATCAACACGCAATGCCTTAAATTGGGCGGAAAGTGGGGAACGGAAGTGGAATGGAGTGTCTTTACACTTGGTTCTCAAGTTCTCTCTGTCTACCCTGCCATGTGCGGGATACAGCGTGAAGCTCAGTGAGTAAATCTTTTAACAAAAAAGTCAATTAACTTTTCGTTATTGAAATAAAACATATTATAAATATTAAATATGTCTAATATTATGAGTGCGAGTGTACTTTCAGAGAGAAGTAGTATATATATTGAAATTGAATCAAAGAAAAAGATATATTGACGATACAGATTCACTTGTATTGGTAAGTAAATTTTTTTTTATATTATTTGTTTTATTAACGTTTGTTTTATGCCTATACTCAGCTTCACGCTGTATCCCGCACATGTGAGGGTAGTCAGAGGGAACTTGGGAACCTAGTGTTAAGACACTCCGTTCAACCGGAACTCAACGTCGCGCTTCGCCTTGTATCCAGAGTGAAGAAATGAAAACATTAAATATTTATTTTGAAAATATTAAATATTTCATATCCTCGAGTGGAGATCGAACCTACAACGTATCGTTTACAGTCACACGCTTGTACCGCTGCGCCACGACAGGCCTCAGACCAGATAATTACTATACATCTTCTTATATAGTTGTTTATCGTGTGATACGTTGTGGGTTTGATTCCCACTCGAGGAAATGAAATATTTAATATTTTCTAATGAAATATTCTATATTTTCATTTCTTCGCCCTGGTAACAAGGCCAAGCACGGCGTTGAGTTCCGCCACTTAACACGCAATGTCTCAAATTCGGCGGAAAGCGTAAAACTGAAAATAAAAGAAAAAATAAACATAAGACTACGTTTCGATAATAATTAATCATTACTATATGAATAGAAAGATCTCCAAGAACGCCAGGTTCCCAAGTTCCCTTATATACGTATAAGTAATAATTTAAATAGGAAATTAAAATATCTAATATTTTATTTCCTCGGACGGGAATCGAACCCACAACTGCATACGACGACCCATGCATAATATTTGCATCAAATAAGAAAAACATATCTAGCCATATATAGTTACTATTTATTTTTTACAGATTACCTCAGAACAGAGGCAACTCAAGATGGATACCAAATTACTAGCAATACTATTAATTCTACCCACAATATACGCTAAAATAAACATCGATATATCAACAACTGAGGACAACAAGCGGGACGTACACATTTCTGGCAGCGTTTCGAATATAATAACTGACGAAGAGAGAAATACCTTCGGCCTAACCGAAGAGAAATTAAAGCAAACCATTGCGAAGTACTTAGGATCGATTCCCGACAATGTGTATCTACACAGCCCGACGCCGTGGGGTGATTTGTTTGAAACAATGAACTGGCAACCAATTAGACGTATCGTTTTGCCCCAAAAAGCTGCGATTTTATCAGCGAAATCTGAGCCAGTCTTAGTGAAAACTAAGGAATTCCTCAACGAGGTTAGTACAGAGAAGAGTTTTAACACCGAGATGTACGAATACGTAACCAACGCACTCTCCTCCAAATGGGAGAGCGACGGCAAATTGGACGTTGAAGATATTTTGTACGAATTCGACATCAAAACTGAGCCATCTTTCCTGACTTTCCTCTCAAAATGGGGTCAAGACACAGACAAATACATGCCAATGACAATGGGTTCACAATTCCAAATGACTTTAGCCCCAAAGCAGAAGGTTTTAACTGAACTGTACTTAACCAAAGAGGAAATGTTGATCAGGGTGGACTACGAAACCAGTTTAGATGGATACGTCGCTATGAACTTCGACAAGCTGTACAAGGGCCATAAATTTTGGTCGATCAATATTAATAATATACTGGCTTCCGGCGGTTTGAAGACGAACGTTCACACTTCCGAGATGATTGATTTTGTTCAGTTCTCGGATCCACGGGTGGTTGTTAAAGATGCTGTTACTGGGGAGGTCATTGAGACTGTGGCTTTGAAGAATTTGTGATTTATATGGAATTCTATAAATATCTATTTTTAGTATTATATTGATTTTATCTCACAAATCTGATGTTTTTTTTTCCATATTTTTGCATCTAGCGCTTAGGACGGTAGGCCGAGGGAACCTGGGCACACGTTAACATTTTGTTTTTTTTTGTTATAAGAAATGCTTATCCCCATTTTCCGTCAAATTCTCAAGACGTTGCGTATTGAGTTGCGGAACTCAACACCGCGCTTAACTCTATTACCTTATTAACTAAAATTTTCATTTTGTTCCTTGACCCTACATACATTTGGCACAGCTAGACACAATTGAATAACTATTAACCTATAATATAATATAATTTTAAAGACAAGTTGTGGGCTCGATCCTCGCTCGAAGAAGTGAAATATTTAATATTTTCTAAAAAATAGTTTTTTTTATTTTGCGCTCTGAAATCAAATCAAAGCGCGGCGTTGAGTTCTGGCACTCAACAAACAATGCGTCATTCGGCGGAAAGTCTTAACACTAACTAAACTGCCCCCCCCCCCCCCCCCCCCCCCTATCCTGCCATATGCGGGAAAGAGCGTGAAACTTAATACTAAATTAAAAAGGCACAATTAAAACAACATAAAATT
>CM032409.1:2269250-2274250 GCA_019049475.1 Eueides isabella | reverse complement strand
TAATATCGAAATCGTGCAGAGAATACAGACTGCTGCTGTCCGAAGTTGTGGATTTCTCCTTTTTGCTACTATCCTCTTCTGTTTGTTGCTGAAACCAAAAAAAAAAAAACATATTAATTCAAACGAACTAAGAGATCGGCGTTAAGTTCCGCCACTCAACTCGAACAGAATTCAGAGGAAAATGGGCAATGAAATTATACGGTATCAAAGTTACGTATACGAAAGTTTTTTTAATGGTATGGGAGTGTCGTAACACTTGGTTCCCAGGTTTACTTCCATCTACCCTCCTATCTGCGGGATACAGCGTTAAACTAAAACCAGAAACTAAGTGATAATATATATATAGCTTTTGAAATACACGATTTCATGTATTAAAATACAAAGTTGCATCACATTTAGTTAAGTAATTCTTTCTATATTTCAAAACTATGGAAAAAAAAGATTTTAAATATTTGATATACCAATCTTAATATTGCATAAACAATATTAGATTATACGAAACTAAGTGTCCTAACACTAGGTTCCCAAGTTCCCTCTGCCTACCCTGCCATGATGTAAAATACAGTGTGACGCTAAAAAGAGACAATAAAAAAAAAAACATATTTCTCCTCTGTGACCTAACGCGGCGTTGAATTCCGCCACTTTACACACAGTACTTCATATGTACTAACCACCAATCGATCTCTCTCCTGTTTCTCCTTATTAATCTTCTCTTCTTCTTCCCTTAGTTTCCTCTCCTCTGCCGCTGCTAATTCATTTTTCATTAATTCCTAAAACAAAATATAATTTAAAATAGCTATAGTTACAAGTCCCTGATATCATTATCTGTTAGATAAACTACAATGTTAGTTATCACGGACCTGTGATATAGTTTTTATTTATTAGAAAAATTGTAAATAAATAGAAAATATATAACATTTTTTCAAAAATTTCATCATATTTAATGAATCCATGACAGAAATAAAAATATTAAATAATCTTAATATGTACTATAAACAGAATTCTTCTCTTTTCGACTAGGCGGAACTCAACGCCGCGCAACGTTCAAAGTGGAGAAATAAGTATAATTCATTCCGCCAAAACTATAGTTATTAAGTCTCTGATATCATTATCTGTTAGATAAAAATATCTAGTATATATCCGATTTAATGGCTGTTACAATTTTAATTTGATTTATCTACAAGATAAATTAACAAAATGTTTTATAGTGAATCGGAAAAGACATAACAGTAGCTTTTATTTGCTAGATTACAATAACTAGGAGGTGACTATCTGACCTACAACTTATTTCATCTCACCACTTGGGCGAAGTTGCTAAAAAAAAATGATAATAAATTGGTAAAAAGAAATCGAACCTGCGACCTATTCCCTTGGTGAGACTTAAAGTTCATAACAGGCTTTGTATGTCTTCGTGTGAACGGATCATCTTGCTTCTTGCCTTTATTCGCTCTTATCTAAAAGAAACAATATAAACATAAAATAATATACACATATTATTCCTTAAACAAGGAAAGCGGAACTTAACTCCGCCATATGTCTTATTAGAGCCTACTAAAAGTCTATTGTAGTTGTACATTGACTCAATATTATTGTGCAATATATCTCCAACTTAAAAGCGTTGAAGTGAGAATAATTTAGATAAAAGACATTTAGATAACGCGCAGCGTTAAACGCTCCATAAGCAAATACATAAAAATGAAACGATAAGTAAGGGAACAGCACATATAGACACTCCCCACATAGCGTATTGAGTGCCGTAACTAAACGCCGCACTTTACTTTCTATATATACATAAAAGTACTCACCTCCTCCATTATAGCCTTCTCGGCGGTCTCCACATTCAATTTTCTATTTCTATTATTTATATATGAAATACTTTGTATAGAGGACGTTCTGGTTTTGTCCAAGGCGCTGGCCCTTTCTTCTAGCTCTTGCAGTTTCGCGTTCAAATCCGCTACCAGTTCCTCGTCGCCGCTGGAAATATTTAAACTTATTAGAAAAATTGTAAATATATAGAAAATATATGATTTGTTTTCAAAAATTTCAATGTAATTATGGAAATGATGATAGAAATAATAAATCTTAATATGTACTATAAACAGCATTATTCTCTTCTCGATTCTGCGGAAGTCAACGCCGCGCAATATACAAAGTGCAGAATAAGTGTAATTCATACTGCCAAGACAAAATGAATATATATATTTTTTCTTTAAATTTAATAGTACCATAACAAATATAACTAATGGCATGGCGGTACAAGTGTGTGATATAAACGCCACAGGGTTCTGAGTTCGATTCTTACTCAAGAAAATTAAATATCCCAACATTTAAATTCCCTCGCTCTACTAACAAGATAAAACACGGCGTTGAGTTACGCCATCCAAAACAAAACATTTCCAGAAGATATTAAAACAACAAAGAAAAAGCTATTACCGTAACTGAGCGACATCTCGTTCTTTCATCAACTGCGTCTTCTTCATGGCGTAGTTGGTCGGGTGCGATCTGAACCTTTCCTTTTCAGCTACAATCTTTTCTATATCTTCTTCCTGTAAAAAGAAACAAAAGATGTGAAAAGATATATATAAAGGGCCGCGGTCCGAATTATGCTCACAGCGCACAAACGTGCGGTCCGAAATGTGCTTTGCACGCTTACTGTTAGCGCTGTGAATACTATGACGTCACTATCTTGTGCTTACAGTGCAGTTACAGTGACGAGTCGGAGCGATAGCACCGTGAGCATTGGCGTTATTTTGACGTTTAATATATCTTTCACGTTGACTGAATGATTGATACATCCACGTAACAGTTAGAGCGTCGTAAGTGCTGTGAGTACAATTCGGACCGCGGCCTAGGTTGATGAAATTATTGTAATATTTTTTAGATTAAACATTTCATATTTTATATTTTTTGGCTCTGATAATAAGGCAAAGCGCGGGGTTAAGTTGCGTCATTCAACACACAACGCCTCAAAATTAACAGTGACGTAGGAAACTGAGCGGTTTAACACGCTAGGTAGGCTGAGGGAACTTGGGAACCTACCAAGTTCCCTCAGCCTACCTAGCGTTTAGATGAAAGCAAAAAATGTTTTTAATCACCTTGAACTCATACATGAGGGCGTCTTTAATTTCGCTTATTTTGTTCCTAACAAAGTCCATAGTGGGTGGTTTCTTGTTCGCGTCTTTGATTGCTTTGTACCATTTCTGAAATTCATTCTCTGTAAATTCCTGAAGAAAAGCAAATATATAATTAATAATTCTCCAATTCTCCAGATTCGAATTATTTCATTAAATTAAATAAGTCAATGAATGTTATAGTAATAAAATAAAAAAAGGTTACCAATAAAAAAAAAACTACTTTTAAAAGTGTTAAAAAATGAATAAAATCATTTAAATAATAATTATTTATTACGCAGTGGTTGTGGGTTCGATCTCCGTTTGAAGAAATTAACCTAACCCGAAAGAAAAAAAAAACATGAAGTACTTAAGTATTCGATCTTGATTAAATCTGCCTATAAAGGTAAATACTGGTGTGAAAAATCAATTATAAATGTCTGTCGTGGCGCAGCGGCACAAGGGGGCGACTGTAAACGCGACATGTTGTGGGTTCGATCCACGCTCGGAGATAAAAAAAAATTAATAACTTAATTTTCTCCTTTTGGTAACACAACAAAGCACGTGAAGTTCCAACATTCAATACTCAAAAAAGCTTCACGCTGTATCCCGGACATGGCAGGGGGAACTTGGGAACCTAGTGTTAAGACACTCTGTTTCACTTCCGTTCACCACTTTCTGCCAAATTTGAGGCATTGCGTGTCGAGTGGCGGAACTCAACGCTGCGCTTTGCCTTATAACCAAAAAAAAATAATGAGAATATTAAACATTGAAAGTGAAAATATTCCATTATAGAACCCACAAACTGTCGTCTACAGTTACACGCTTGTGCCGCTGCACCACGACAGGCCTTAATCGATCTGTTTATTATAACGGGAACTAAGTACACAATAGGTTCCCAAGTTCCCTTATGCCTACCCGATTTAAAAATAGAACATCCATATATCAGGATTTTTGTGTCTTACCTGATTACTAACAAACTCCAATCGAAACACTCTATCTTGGGTCCCGTGACGTAACTTGAACCCCTTATTGGTCCTGGTGTTGCCCAGGTTGTATACTTTGGCCGTTTCATATACATCTATAATTTCAGCTACCTGGAAAATAATTATAATTAGTGAAGAAAAACAATATAAATTTGAAATTATTTTGTTTGTATGTCGTGGCGCAGCGGCACAAGGGTGTGACTGTAATCGATAGGTTGTGGGTTAGATCCACAGTCGAAGAAGTGAAATATTGAATGTTTACATTTCTTCGCTCTGGTAAAAAGGGAAAACGAGGCGTTGAGTTCCGCCAACCCGCTCAACACATAATGTCTCAAATACGCCGGAAAGTGGGAAACGGAAGTGGAACGAGTTGTCTTAACACTAGGTTTCCAATTTTCCTCCGCCTACCCTACCATGTGCGTAGTACAGCGTGAAGCTGAGTAGAGTTTACGGATAAGACACGGCATACGAGCGAACGTGTCACCTGATGGTAAGTGATCACCGTCGCCCACGGCCCCGAGTAACTCCGGGGCCCGGCATTACCTAATGCGAAACGCAGTGGCCAAAGCCACTACTTAACGCCGGTCTTAAATGCCAGGGGTGGTAATAATCCGGTCGAGTCTGCCCATGCGTGCTGCCATTGCTGACAACGTGACTCTACCACACGCACTTTAGTCGCCTCTTACGACACCATCAGTACCAGGGTGATCCTATTCTAAGCCGGAATCACACGGCAAGAAGAGTAGAGTATTGTTTGTTTTAGCTTCAAACTGTGTAGAAGGGAACCTGGGAACCTTGTGTTAATACGCTCCGTTCCCATTAAGACACTTTCCGTCATTATTTCAAGACATTGCATGTTCAGTGTTGGAGCTCAACACCGCGCTTTACCGTATTATCAGAACGA